>JAUTBT010085013.1:0-11914 GCA_032361225.1 Lepetodrilus schrolli | reverse complement strand
AGGGAAATGATTATATAATGGAGAGTAAAGAATTATATCCATTTAGTTTTGCTTTACCATTTTCTCCTTTTGAGAAAGTATATATTAGAAATGGTTATTACATAAAAAGCATAGTTTTAAATTTTTAATGAAACAAATGTAATTGTTTTTGTAAGTCGTTTATTTTTTCTTTATTTTTACAGTGGGGAATTTTGTTTATTCCTTCTTTTAAAATATATCTCTTATCATCAAAAGCAGATAATGATTTCATATTTATTTTATTAACATACATTGTATGCTTTTTATAATTCATTGTATATATAGTATTATATTGATCTATTTCATCTAGTAAGCAATTAGAAAAATTATTAAATGTTATATAATTCTTTATTGTTACCGTGGTAATACCTTTTAATTTTTTAATAGCTTTACCCTCTCGTTCTAATTCCATGTCATCATAATATTCATCTAAATTATTACTCGCTTCATATCATTATTAATTTTTTCTGAATATACTTTACTTCTTATAGATAAAATTTCTTCGATGACTTTTCCATTACATTCTTCTTTAAACTTTCCTATTACTTTTTTATTTACATCTGAATATAATGGATGATCTTCTGTATAAACATTAAAAAGTATACTGTCCGTATCGCTGAAAATTATAATATTATCAGGAAATGTTTTCTTTATTAAATCATAATAAAATGTATACATTATTAACTTACTTTAATCTAAGATTGCTATTTCTGTGTAAATAGGTTTGTTAAAATAAACAGAAGGAACTGTTTTTAAGAAACCGTTGAAATTATCATTGAATATTTTCTTGTCTTTAAAAGTATGTTTACTTTGTATTTTAATAGCTCTTGCTTCTGCTTCTTTATCGTCGGGACCCTTACTCGTTAATAACTCAATATTTACTCTATCTCTTATATTTTCTAATGTTTTACCATAGAAATAATTGATCATAAATTTACATAAATCTTTTTCAAAATCACTTTTCGCGTTCTTTCTCATTTCTGTATTAAAATCAATATATGGTTTTAACCAAGCTTCTTCGTTGAAAGAAATAGTTCTATAAACTTTTGTTAGTTCCATACCGATACTAATATAATATTCTTCATTGTGAAGAACATATTTTTCTTTATCATGTAAATCTAAAATTAACTTAGGAGCTTTTCCAAGTTTATCTTCTTTTAGTAATCCTTTTTGTTTATCACTTATCTCACTTAAATCTACAACTCTAGTGTGGTGCTAAAGGATATTTATGTATTAAATGTTGACATTTCTCTGTATATTTTAAATCTACTTCTACAAAACAACCCCGACCTTCTGGAATATTTAAATAATATGGCATATTACCATCTGGATCTTCTTCCCATTTAAAATCATTCGTTGGAAGTTTCATTGTCATAGCATATCCGTATAAATTATTCAGATCGAAATTTAAAATAACATTTTGCTTGAAGGCATTAGAAAAATGAATTTCTTCATTCCCCCTTAATTCTTGTAACATTTTATTTTCTAACAACGATAAAGATCTATTATTCATTTTCCTAGTTGTATACTTATTAAAAGCCTTAACATTTCTCGGACCTAACACCCCAGAGTACCCTCCACGTTTTCCTTTTTCTAACATTAATGTCATATTATAATCAGATATTAATTCCAATTTAATATTTGTATCTTTAAATTTTAATCCACATTGCCAAGTTAACCCAGGAGCACTAAAAGAATATAGAGGATCTATTTTAGGATGCTTTAAGAAGAATTCTATAAAATTTTCCATTGCATCCTCTAATATTAAAACATCACATTTAAGATAGACATCATGATAATCTTTTAATGTTTTACAATTAAATTTCTTCCATACTTTCTTTACTTGTTCTTCGTCTTCTTCTGTTATATCTTTATCAGTTAGAGTTGAAAACCATGGAGAAACTAACAAAGGAGTATTTTTAAACCATTCTGTTAAATGTTTTAATTCTTCTTCAATATTATATTCCATTTCTTGTAATGCTTTTAATTTATTTCCAACATTTTTTATTTTCGAAAAATATTCAAAGTCATCTTTAGGTTGTGTTTCCCAATAATGTTTAGTAAGATAACTTCTAATTCCTTTTTCAAAAGCTACAATGAAAGTTTCACTTTTTGGTTTAGGAATGTAGTTGTGTGTCCTTTAATTTTTCTATATCATCAATATATTCATATAAAAATATTCCTTTAAACGATCTTTTTTCTTTTCTTTTTCAACAGTCCACATTTTTAATGTTTCAAATTCGTCTTTAGTAAAAGCTTTTTTCAAATCTTTTAAATCTTCGTCTTCAATTCCTTTACAAATAGTATCTAATTTATCACTTAAAAACCTATAACTATCTAGAAATCTTATTGGTTGATATCTATTTCCAAAGTTTATTATTATATATTCTTCTGATTTTTTTTTAAGGGGAATAATTTTATTATACTTATCTTCCCTCTTTGTAAACGCTTCAATTATTAAATGAAAATCAAAATTAGAGTCCATTATGAAACAATACTGGTAATATTTTGAATCTTTTCCTTCCTTAGTATTACAAGATTGACAAGCGGCACCTCTATATTCTCCAGTAAAATGATTATGTTCTATTGCTTTAGATATTTTAGGATTTAATTTCAAATTAATTTTACACATGTGTTCATGGCAGTGAATGATGGAACTATGTCTTCCATTTCAGACATGATGTTATAGCGAATGTCGTTATACATTTTGCATTCCATTAAAAAGTGAATTTCACTTTCCACTTTATTGGGACAGAAGGGGCACACTCTGTCACAGAGCGGTACTGGAGGGCGACTGTACCTAAGTGTTTCAATGTTTAACTGCAGACTGCCACAACGAAGAAGGGATAAATACTTTCTGATATTTCGGGGAAGATTTTGACAAGTAACATGGCATTCTGGTTTCAAGTCATTTTTTATTAGCCGGTATGTTCTCAGGCTCTTACATAGGTGTTTTATAATCTAGCAATCACCTTATATAGTCCATACTCTCATGTTTTCTTTACTTTACACATCCAACTCCCTCTTATCTGGATTTTATGCATAATGCTAAGCATCATCAACCTTAATTAATGTAGGTTTTTCAGGTATGTTTAGCCTTAGCCTTAGGCGCTTTTTACAGGAATGTCATCCTAGAAATGTGGAATGTGTAGGAGGGTAGTGGTCCTCCTGCTATTTTTGCATCTCCCATGCACCATCAAGACCAGGTGTCATGAATGCGATTCTCAGCCCTAAGGACTTCCTGGATTACCAGGCTCCCATCCAGAGAGGCCCGTCTTCAGTCAAGCGAACCAGGGGTGCGGCAGGCCTTTTTCTATCCTCCCACAGTCTGCAAATACCTTCAAGGCCAGGCTAGATGTGTACGCACCCATCCACGCCAACCGTCGCCCAGCGGTCTACGACTGATGTCACCCATCCCGTCGACATCTACTGGCGACAGAGGGCAACCGACATCCCCGATGATCCCCGTAGACACCATAGACGAGCTACAGACATCACCGGACATGGACCATCACAATTCAACTTTCCCGTCGGCATCATCTGGCGACAGAGGACAACCGACATCCCCGATGGTCACCGCAGACAAGCTACGGACATCACCGGAGATGGATCATCACAGGTATAGGTCGACGGACCAGCACAGGTCCTCTGGGAACCTCTACAGTCTACGGAGACCAGCCACCATCTTAAAAGTCCTCTGCTGCAGACCGCAGTCGTCGTCAATCATCAAGAGAGGGAGGTCACTACGCACATCACGACAACAGACGCCACTTCACTGAGACCATTCTCCGAGAGAACGGTGATCTCGAACACCAGACAGAAGCCATCGACGCGAGACACGTCGTGACAGTCCACGTAGATCGTAGAGGGTGGGTCATCGGGACCATGGATCACGCTCACCGAGGAGACACAGTCGGGTCTCTACCGACAGATCCACCTCACCCAGGAGATGCAATCGCAGCCGTCACCATCGGGGTACAGCAAGACTCCGGAGTATCCAACCTTCCATGAGATGCACTCCTCCGCACGGCCACTCAGCTGGGGCAACAAGTTTCAACTTGAACTTCATCGACAAGGCTAACTAGGACATAACGGAACTGACGGGACACAACCAACAATCTACAGTCAGCGTCTTCGATCATCACCAGTGGTGACTTAGCTTTAGCATTTCTAGTCTGGTTGATCATATGCCCATAGCACATGGTCCAGGTGATACACTGAGTATAGAGGCCTCTCCCAACAACACCAACAAGGACTACTAGGCCATCCCGCTTCCCGCCTCCTGCTGTCGAAGTCTGCACATTGAGATGACTGGCTAAGTTTACGAAAAGAAATATAGGAGATTTTTTTAATCTCCTGTTTTCGTTAGTATACTTGGCCAGTCATCCACGGAGGCCCTCCCTACCTGCCCCGCTCGCTGAATGACTGGAAGGACTGGGAGGAAAAGAGGAAGTACGTTGGGACCGGATGCGCATGTGCGGTGGGCATGGGATTATGGGATATAGGAATACCTGAAGCTAAGTTTAGAAATCTAGGATTTCCCCCGATTCTCTGAACGAGAGAATAATGCACATTGAGATGACTGGCTAAGTTTACGAAAAGATCTCGTTTTTTTCTATTAATCATGGTTCAAAATGAACACATTAATTTAAACAAGTTGATAAGTTGAAATTTAAAAATATGAAAAAACTAAACCCACCTCCATCCCATCAAAGGAGAGATTGCATGAGATCTCAAACTTCTTCATCAACAATTGGTCGGGAACAGAGTAGATGCAGACAAACTTTGACCTCCCAGCAGCCAGTATACACTTCCCGTCTGCACTGTAGCAGATAGTGGTGAAGGCCCTGGAATAAACAACCGCCATCAACATTATGTAAAGTGACCCTCCATTTATTACTGTCCTGCCTGATATAGTGTTTATGGGTTGGACATAAATTTGGAAATGTCTTTGTAGATGAAAAAAGATTAAGGATATATATTTCTTTTTTTGTTTGTAACAAGGTCTTTTTCTGAAATGGATAGATTATAAAAATGAATACCTCCCTTAAAAAAAATTAAGTCATTAGAACTAGGCCATATGTTATGCATTATGCCATTTTCTATAGCATTGTTTTCATCTCTTCATAATGATAGTAAAGGTAATGCGTTTAATGCAAGATCGACAGACATAGGCTAATTTTGAACCTTGTGGTAAATGCTCGGTACTCACTTTCCGGCAGCTGCCTTCTTTGCAGTTATTTTATCGGTTTCCTTTCTTGAGTATCCAATGTCGTGACGTCCCTCGATGGATCCCACTTGTGTTCCGGTCAATGGGTCCCACAGGGTGATGGTGGCATCTAGACTGGCCACAGCCAGCTCATTACCATCAGGTCGGAATGCCACGGCCAATACTGGACAGCAACAGTTAATTCGATTTTGATTTTGGGTTTAGAACAACTTTCAAGATTACTTCGTCATTCTCTGAAATCATGGTACCATGCTCAGAAATCTGGTCCTGAGAATACAAAACATTTTGAGCAAGATATCATGCTCAAACTCAAATTGTATATGGGGATTTGTGAAGAAATCTTTGAGTTGAGCATGATATCGTACTCAATTAAGTTTCGTAATCTTGGGGCCAGGAATAATAACAATATTTTTAAGTGCATGACTCGATTGTAATGCATGCTTGAAGAGCTAAATGATGTATTATTATTTACTCAGGTCAATAGATCACTGTGCATTAATTTCACCTTCTCAACACCCTGGGCATCATCATAACGCACTAACCATCTGTAGGTAATCCATAGGACTCTTTCGCAGACTTGTTTTCAAAGACATCCCATAACTTTACAGTCTTGTCCCATGATGCACTAGCCAGTACAGCACTGGTTGGACAGAAACTCAGGCTGCTGATTGGTCCTTCGTGACCTGTTAAAACCTGCAACAAGTTTTGAATAGTTGTTCATTCCAAGTCGTATATGGGTGAAATATTCTCACTGTGACATAAATCACTAATTAATTAATTCATTTTTTCCAAAAAGCATTTTGAAATTGTCTGTCAATAACTTTTGAAATTGTTGTATTGTAGGGAGGAAGATAAATTAGTTTTCATCTAAACGTCAAGTTCATTTTCGTTTATTGCTGTATCCATTTGTATAATTCATAATTAAGGTCAGTTTCCTCAGCATATATAATTTTGCCAGTGACAAATGCAAATTCACAAAGAGAATATAACATTAATTTTAATAATACTACATCCTAATAGAAATAATGAATTAATTTTAAAGGAAATAATTCATAAACACTATGTCATTTATGCCACAATTCGACTGGATAAAAAAGACAACTGAGGAGATGACAAAGGGGAGATAACTGTGGCCCACCTCGAGCAGTCTCCCAGTCTTCATGGACCACACGAAGATCTCAAAGACATCCACCCCTCCGGCACAGATTATCTCTCCGCTGTTGTCCACAGATAAACATGAAAACTGGATTGGTCGTGGGGAGGTGAATGTTCGGAAATTGCGATATCTGAAAAAAATAATTAATGAATGATCACTTCCCATGTCAAAGTTGCTTAAAACAGGAAAATCTGAAAATGCAAAAATACCTTGCATCAGATATCCTAGATCACATTGACATTAACTTACCAGGTAACAGCAATCCTAAGTTAACTAAGAAAAATACAAGAGATAGTTTTGTGAATGAGTATTGTATTCCACAAGATGATTAATACAGTCACAACAAATTGTGAATATTTACTAGTTCTATTTGATTATGAGTTGTTGCCTTACAATTAGTTTCAGCACAATACATTCACCACATGAATACAAACAGCCTTAAAATAATTCATGTAATAATTAGCACTCTAGTGTACACCTAAACGACAACCAATCCATCATAATTCATGTTCTTGAATCCTGTCTTGACCAACCCCCCTACCTGTTGAGATCGAAGGCTCGGACAGTACCATCAAGCGAGGACGACAAGACAACCTTGCCATTCTGGGTGAAGGTCACACCGGTGATTCCACCCAGGTGCTCACTGAATGTCACAAAACAGAAGCCGCTACTGGTGTTCCATACTTTCACCTGTCAACACAAAACACACTTTACAGATTTAGGTGCTTAAAGTGGCAAGATATATCTTTACGACTAATAGTATATTTAAAAAAATAAGTTGTAGCAGTACCACTAGGAGTACATGTGTTTTTATGCATCCAGTGTATGGATTTATCCGTGAGTGATGCAAGGATTCCATTCTTTTAAAGATTTGAGACCACTCACCATTTTCCTTAACCTACATCAAGAATAGGTTATGGAAACATCTCGAATACCCAAAATATGATAAACTTTTACAGAAAGTATTGTAAACACTTCCAGTGTCATGCATTTCTTGTTGATGAATCTGATTTATGTCTTCTCAACTAATCTTTTCAACCTTCGTAATAGCATTAATAGGAAGCCTACTTGCAGTATCAGAGGTAACGTGTTGCTCTATTTATCCACGTTTACTTGGCTTATTTCGGTTTTGCCACTGGTTACATATGAAGTCACTGATGCACACATTGCTAGTATTTTAAACATTGCTAGTATTTTAAACATTGCTAGTATTTTAAAATCACATGAGTATTATTTTTTTCGATTAAAAAAATATCTTTGCAAATTCATTACCACAAATATGTCAATTTTAGCATTTCTGCATAAATTGCATCTGGGTAAATAAAGTTTTACAGTAATAGATCCAAGCGAGACAGCTAGTTCAAATGATATCTGGCCACTGGTTATTATCATACCTTCCCGTCGTCGCCTCCAGTGGCGATGTACTGTCCATCTGGCGAGTATACCAGACAGTCCATGTTGTTGAAGTGACCCTGCTGCTTCAACACGTACGTCTCGCTCTGCCATTCCCACACCAGCAACTGGCCCAAACCAGAACACGCCAGTGCAATCCAGTCACCCGTTGAGTTGATGGAGATCGATGCAATGCTTTGGTTTGAAATGCTAGAACAAACAAAAAATACAAAAAATAAATTTGAAATTGGCCAGGACATCATTATGTAATAATAATATCCTGGATTTAATGTATTTATCACCAGTAGCACATGATGTTGCAGTAGACCTGTCAGCACTGAAGAATGGCAAATAAAAAAGTTTCCACAGACAATGAACATCTAGAACGTCATAGCATTGTGATATTGTTCCTCTCTTTAAATAAATTTTAATATTCTGCTGGGACTACTGATTTCTGGTTCCAATTACCATTCTCAGAAATCACGGTATCATTCTCAGAATTCACAGTACCGTTTCACAGTACCATTCTCAAAACTCACAGTACCAATCTCAGAAATCACAGTATCATTCTCAGAAATCAGAGTACCATTATCAGAAATCACAGTACCTTTCTCAGAAATTACAGTACCATTCTCAGAAATCACAGTACCTTTCTCAGAAATCACAGTATTTTTAGAAACCACAGTTCCATTCTCAGAAATGGGTCATGTTGCCTTAACATTGCTAATTAAAAAAAGATCTCTTACTTGAGGGAGTGAATCATGTTGAAGTCTGGCATCTCATGCAGGAAGAATGACCCGTCCTCGTACCCAGTCACCAAGATGTGCGAGTCCTGGTGGAACGCTGCCGATGTCACTCTGGACATGGCGCCATCACTCTTCTGCATGTCCTTCATCGTATGTCTGCCAAAAACAATAGTCGTCAAGTACACTGCAATATTCTTTTCTTTGTCTACCTCCCTCCTTCTTTCACTCTCCCTCTTTCTACACCCACCCTTCTTTCTCTTTATCTCTCAATCTCAAGCTGAAAATGTTATTTATCTCATTAATTCAAGTGTATCTTTACATACCTTGCCAGCTGTCTGTAATTGATTTTGTTTTTTACTCTCGCTTCATCTTTTACTTGTTGTTCTTTTTCTCCTGTCAAAATAATGAGCAAGTTTTCATCATGTTTGTAGACATTAGTTCATTAACCCTCTCCCTGCTGGATTAGGCACTGCCACACTTCTATAGGGCATCTACGGTTGCCTCCAGCATGAAGAGGGTTAATCAATATAGCATAGTTTTATAAGATAATTACCATGAAATTGTTCAAGAACGAATAGCTCAAATATTCACATGTTTTAGTATGCATTAAAGCAACTCTCATGGACATTTTGCCATTCGTACATTTTTTCGAAACAAAATATACCCATTCAATATTAGTGAAATTTCTCGTTCCTACGTCTGTTAATAATCGCAGGACAAATGGAATTGTGTTCCATTGCGAACCATTCAGCCATTGTTTACTCCACTTCTCACAGCAAAGTTTATCTGGCAAGTTACTAGTAGGCATGGTCCATTATACATAACACACTTATAAAATTAATAATTAATAGATGTTGGCACCTTTTCTATTAATGGATTTTAAATGGCACACACTGAATACACAATTTAATGTCACTGTTGCTAGAATAAGTAGGATTCAGGTTTGTCTGTGAGAGAGTTGCTTTAACGTAAGGAAATGTCATGCCTCCAAAATGATACACATATAGAACTAATATAAAATGCCATGAAACCCATACTTTTTCTCTTGTCCTTCTCTGAGGTTTCTTGGTCAGTGTCCGAGTCCTTTGCATTTGTATGTTCGACTTTGGTCAGCCCATCTAGCCCTGTATTACACTTCCATACCACAAGGCGGCCATTTTGTCCCACAGAATAAAACTGGTACAAATTGAGGATTTTGTCAATAATGGTCATCAATACTTAGTACTTAAAATATAATATTTTAAATTTTCTATTTTGAATTAACATTATTTTTTATTTACTCTATATAGCTTTATTCACACATATAATCATTTAAAAAAGAAAAATATACTAAAAATTATAATGTACTAAAAAAACGTAGTATATTTAATGTTTATGGTTGGTAAAATTTCCCAAAGGATACATCCAGTGAGTTTTTCTGGAAAAAACAGTTGACAACGATGTCGGTGTGACCTCCGAGGGAGTAGATGACGAGATTTGAGAACCTTTCCAGAGCATACACACGTGTGTTCATGTCCTTGCAGCCAGCTACCAGTACCCTGAAAGACATCCATCGTCCACTGTAACTATACATGATTTAGTTTACACATAACTGCATTTACAACATGCAGTACAGACATTTAAAGTTAGTTAGTTAGTTAATTTGGTGCTTAACGTCGCAGCTGACATTTAAAGAGGCAAGATCATACTTTCAAGTATTTTATTTGTATTTTGTTTATATATATTTTTCTCTCTAAATAATATTAATAGTTAATAACAAAAATATCCAAAAATCTATCCAAACTGTAAAACACTGTATCACCAGTGTTCTGTTCTAAATATAGACTATTTGCGTGGACCTTGGAGAGGACCATCTATGTAATCAAGTCCAGGATAGGCCTGTGTCAGGTCTGTTTTATGGAACCGTTTAGGCCCTGTATACTGCCCTATCACAGATAAAACCCAAAATCGGAGTGGTAAGATGTCGTTTCTTTCATATCGTTCAAGAGATCAATGACAACAACTCACATCAAACACAGAGAAAGAAAATCACTGATGTCAATATTATTCTGTCACGGATCAACATCCACTTTTCGATAGATTAACCAGAGAGACATTGTAATGTATCGTGAGCTCAATTTTTGTTCTTATATAATAATTTAACAAGCTGGTAGAAAAAAACCACTACCAATGTGAATGTATATCTTGGTTTCTGTGAGGGGGATAATTTCGGGCGTGGCTGCCCTTTTGGGGGATAGGTGTCTTTAGATAGGAAATTAAATATTTCTCGATGTCAGGGAAAGACTGAATGAGTGATTATGGAGTTTAACGCCGCTGCGGGAATCTTTCACCCATTTGCGACGAGGGGAAAGATTATTCTTTCAGAATATCCAATAACCCCGATAGTGACGATTATTCCCTATGCAAGAATGATCTTGCCTCTTTAACTGTGTAATAAACCTCTGATGTCAGACCACCATGGCACAGCCACCCTGCCCACTGTCAAAGGATGCAAGTCATCAAGTTATAAATAAATGGGCTAGTTATTTACCAAAGCATGTAATTTCAATGGATCATAATCAGTTGCATTTCTCTAGTGGATTCAATATCCATCAACTAAAAATAAGATATCTTGAATGATTACAGGTTGAATATGTTATCTCCCTTTACATGGTTTCATCCTTCCAATAAAACTTTTAAAAATTAAAAAAAACTTTAAAACATAATGTCAATCAGTTCATTTAGATCATAACATTTGCACCAGAACCTGAAACACATTCATGCATGGCTGAGATAGAAAGGCTTTGATAGCTTTTGTGTACAAATAATCAGATAAAATTCAATACATAATGTATCTGCATAATAAGACTGGAATGCCAGTACAAAATTAATAATACTATTTTATTTTCTAAAGAGAACTAGATCTACTTCAATCAATTTTATGTCCATTACAGACGGCTCAAATAGAAAGATTCTCCTACCATTACATCAACCACCAGCTTGCTCCAGTGCAGAGTTACCTCACCTTGAATCAGTGGTCCAGTCTATACAGACGTTATCATCATAGGCACCGTAGAATGTCCGATAGTGGACGAAGGGGTTGAACTTGCGTGTCTTCCCAGGGGCGTGAAATACCAGTATGACACTGTCACGAGTCACAGCAAACTTCCTGGAAATCACAGAGAGTGAATTAAAGACCTGTGGTGCATTCAATGGAGAATACATATGCATATGTATTCTATGTATAAATACGCGAGCCGTTCAGTGAGCAATGCGTATGCATATGTATACATACATTTCAATACGAGCTTGGACTGCATAGCGTTTTGTATGAAAACCCAAAGCATGAAGCGAATGGACTGGACGCATGCGCAAACCGATTTCCTGCTATTT
>JAUTBT010085012.1:0-11915 GCA_032361225.1 Lepetodrilus schrolli | reverse complement strand
CACACACACACACACACACACACACACACACACACACACACACACACACACACACACACACACACACACAAAAAAAACAACATTGGCGTCTATTTGATAAATAGCTTTGGCACCAATTAATAATTATTTTTGAACCACCATATTGCTCTTGTTTAATTAACAATACTCTGTCAAATTCCTTAGAATTAACAGATATAAATTTGGCGGTAATTTTCAATGAGTTAAAATTATGTTGAATGTCCAGACATGAATACAGACTGAAATTTGCAAAGAAGATTATTGCCAACAAAGTAGTTATGCATTCGTTTAAAGATACGTCTCTCGAATTTTCCAAGGCAAGATAGTAACGATATAGGTGGATAATTTGAGGGCATACTATGTTCGCCTTTCTTGTATACGGAATTAATATCACCTAGTTTCCACTGTAATGGAAATTCGTGACAATAATGGACATATTGTATATCAGCGAGAAATGTGTCGATACGGAAGCAGATAAATTCTTGAGTAATCGGTTATTAATATCATCAGGGCCGCTTGCTTTATTTGTTGCCAATGAATTAATGAGATTAGTCGTTTCACTGGTAGTAATGGCAGAGTGTCTATGTACAGAGTTGCAACGTTTTGGGAATTGTGATGTACTTTATTATCATCGATATTACAGAGAGATACAAACTAATCATTAAGAACTTCTGCCAGATCTGGTCTGTGTACACACCGTGCACATACCAGTACAAGGACAGCGTGTCGTGGGGGCTTACTGTGGTGGATACAGTCAGACGGGTGATCAACAAATACCCTGATACCTTTACCTTCGTGACTAGTGCAGATGGTAGGTTCTTATCTTGTAGTATATAAATAAACATGAATACACGTCACAATAGGCTAAATAGCCGGGCACATGTATGAATCGGCGTAATTCTAAGGTAGCATGAAGCTCAACGAACACGGCAAAGAAAATTGTATAGCTAAAGAAAAAACATGTTTCGTGCTTCGACAAGCATAAGGGCTGGTGACCGCGCACGCCCTAAACCGTCGACGAACACGGCAATCAAAATCACCGAAAACACGTTTTTCTTGAGCTCAACACGTTTTTTGCTTGCCGTGTGCGTGGGCTTCATCTCCAACCTTAACCATAGACTACATCATTGCTATGGTTTCAGATAAGGCTACCTCAGGGTTACGACGTTCTGTACAGGACTGCCCTGGATTGCATATCCTACTGGGAGTATTTAGTCCCCGGTCTAAAATTTACGTATTTACGGCACTATTAAATGTAAACTGTTAATTCGAAATTAGGCACAGGACTTCAATTCGAAACTATCCGTCATGCATATACGTCGTGTATTCATGCGTACAACGACACGGCATCAGTGAAGTAACTACATGCATGTTTAGCACATGGGATGCTATTGTAATATCAGCTAATAATGGATCTGCATACGGTCAACCGTTATGATGCCCATGGGTCAAATTTGGCATGACCCTCAATACGGGAAATCCCTGTACTGCTTGGTTTCTAATTATACCAATTACGTCATCGACAGGTCTCTGAACATGCTCGAATATTATACCGATAGTATTTAAACAATATCATCTAATTTCTAAAGGTATAATGCCAGTATTTCGGAATGGCAAAATTGCTTCTATGATTGGCTTGGAAGGAGGATATATGATCAGCAGCAATCTGGCCATTCTGCGCATGTTCTATGAACTCGGCGTCCGGTACATGACCTTGACCTGGAGCTGTGACACACCATGGTAAGGACACATACATTGAGAGAAAGGGACGACTTGATACTCAGTTATCGTCCTTGGTCTGTCAGTACCAGCCAGTGCTCGCAGGTTTACTGTAACATCAGCTCTTCGGATGTTGCGGGCTTCTTCCTGCCTTAAACTGACAAGCCGTGATATAATCGTGAAAGCTGCTTTAAACCCCAATTTAAAAAAAACTAAACAAAAAAAACCCCACAATAGTCTGGCAGGTAATGTTACAAACCCCTGTTTGGTACAATTAATGGAAACCTATTTAATGCAGATTACTCAAATTTGGCACATTATTAGGACATAGGTGTACCCAACGGGTTCCAAGATGACAACTTCGTAGATCGCCAATAAAGAAATTATGTCTATTTAACCTATTATTATTTTACTTCACACTTTTGCTAAATATGCGAAGCGTGCCGTTCTATCATGTAACAACGATTTACATAAATTCGAACACCAATGACAACTCGTCACGTGACAATATCATGAATACAGTAAAAACCGGCATGTAAGAACTTGTTTTGTTTGTTTCAAGTTAGCCTAAAGAGGTTTTTATAAAATTGGTGCTTAGTGGAAAGGTAGGCTATTTAGGTTTTTAAACCGGTTCTTAATTTCTAAGTGAAAACATGTGATTGTTGCTTGGGAAATACTGATACTGTACGATAAACTGTTTATACAATAATGTGAATTTAATTATGTGAAAGGGCTTCACTCTTTATAAAATGAAAATTGTATTATTGGTTATCTCTGTATGCTCTTTTCACCTATGAATAATCCAGAACAAAAACTAGATTGTTTATAATGTATTTTCTCATTACATGGTTTTACTCTTGCTCTAATACTAATGTGGGCCTCTTGAGGCTAAAATAGGTTCTTATGTAAAGGGTGTCTAATGGAGCAATCTTAGCCTAACAGGTTCTTAACAACCAGGGTCCTGGTTGTTACATGATGGTTTTTACTGTATTCCTATTGTCAATGTACTGACAGGTGAAACATATCGTTATCGGCAGTTATGTCACGTAGATACATAATACCTCATTAATGAGCTTTACTATTATCTTCAATTGCAAAGCGCACACAAACGCAGTTTTATATCTGTAGTCAAGTATACATGGACGAAAATTACTTTTCGCGTATTATAAAACTCTGAGAATGTGTCGTCATTAACATTGTGAAGGAATTCTTGTAATACAGAAGATCCGATGGGCCCGGGGATGGTGTCAAAACATGTGTAGACATTCTAATTTGACTCTTTCGATGCAATAGTTCATTCGTGATCTTACTACAGTATTAAAGTTAAACTAATATAATATGTTCTCCGTTATGATCATCACCTCGATATCTCAAGATACACCATGCACAACTTTCCTTGCTTAACTTTCTTTTGAGATAATCCTTATTATTGATTGATGAATCTCGTATAACCAATTGTCATTGGTGTTCGAATATGTAGATCGGCATCCATCCGTATATTTAGCAAAAGTTTGAAGTAAGATAGTAATAGGTTAAATAGATAGAATCTTTATTCGACTTTCGACAGGGCTCACACATTTCCTAACACTGTACAATGACCTCCGTTAAATAGTTGTTAGGTGACGGTACCAAACATGGCTTTGTAACATTACCTTCCAGACGTATATACTGAGATTAAAAATGTGAAAAAGGAAAGTAACGCCACACTGTACGAGTATTTAGATACCATTGCGTATCATTCCATGCACCAGAAATCAATCATTGCTTAAGCCAACTAACATGTAGTATCACCAAATAGTATGAGTCGCTCTGACATGAAAACTCTTAATTATGATAAACACACTGAATTTATCTACTAAATACACGAGATAATCTGAAGAAAGCAGTTATATGTGTACTATCAATAAAACATGACACGCAATAGCAAATAATTTAGTAATTACAAGTATTATTGGCAAGCGAGTATATGTATATAAATAATTTGTTTTGGTTTTCATAAAGATTCACAATTTTCTCCAGGGCAGACAGTTATGTCGACACGAGATATAATCGACCAAATCACCATGGACTGACAGCGTTTGGAAAGGTAATGCCTTTAGTTTCATAGTGTTTCCATCACTTGAATGCCTTTTCTTCTTAATATCCTACTAAACTGTAAACTAAGTGATGAGTGATTTACCAGATACGACACCGACCTGTCCGTGATAAATAAAACATTGTTTTCTGAAGAATGGCATTCCATAGTATTTAACGAATTAAAGTTAATTAAACGTTGATGAAAAACAACTCGGCGAGAGATATGATATCTCTATTTAATTATACCCCATATTAATAGTCAGTGATTGTTTAACAAGAAATATATGAAAGCGTTGTACAATGATTGTTTAACAGGAAATCTATGTATGCGTGTGTACAGTCGACAGTGTTATGTATGATAACTCGAGAACGGTCTATCTCGATCAAAGGCCACGTCATATGCACATGCACGTATTATTCACAAGAACATTTAGTACATGGGTGAAATTTTATTTCCTCTTGCAGAAAATAATCGTTGAGATGAATCGTCTAGGTATGATGATAGACCTGTCCCACACTGCTATAGACACTATGAACGACGCCATCAACGCATCTGTTGCCCCCGTCATATTCAGCCACTCGTCTTCGTTTGCCGTGTGCCCACACCACAGAAACGTCCCCGACTCGGTGGCGTTACGCCTGGTAGGTAATCGCTTGCAGTCTTAATAAAAGTGTTCATTCATGTCTATTGGGGCTGTAAGCGGTTCACGTTTATTTTTAGAATTTCCGAGAATTACCCAGAATCTTCCAAGTTCTGGTGATAACCAAAGACGAGTACTAGGCTTTGGGTTGACTAAACTCCAGATAAAATCTTAATACACCGTTAATACGAATCGTGTGTTTACATTTCTGTTCGATTCAGAAATGAATCATGATGTTCAGTATGGTCCACACGTTCTAAAAATAGAATTTGACCCACTTATGCTCGCCATTGCGCCGTCGGTGAGTGTGCGCAATAGACCGATCACGCTGCTATCAATAGAGCCACCGTTGGCGTGGTCATAGGTAGATCACTCACCATCCTATGGATGCCAACTATTTCACTCTTGATGATTTATCGAAGGTTAGAACAGACGATTAATTCCTCGTGCCGTAGATCTCTTGTTGACGTAGCGCTATATGTCGATGGTAGTGCCAACGAATCATCGCCTGGTGTGTAGAATACATAGACAATATCCCACGAGTTACGAGATATTACAGATTATCTTTAAGAGGGAGAGGGATCTATAAGTCAACGGGCCTTAACGGGTTAATTTAGCCAGCCAATCGCACCAACTGTGTATTATACTAGTTAATTATGTTGATTCATTCGTATAGTCTACATCACTATTAAAGCCACGATGATATCACATACAGAAAGAAAAAGACGGAATCATCATGATCAACTTGTATCCAAGCTTTGTCAACTGTACTGAACAAAATAAGCATGCAGATGATGATCGAACAGCTTCCGTCGCCCAGGTTGCAGGTGAATACTAAACCTTTTCACCACGTTCTTATAAAGAGCAGGCTCCTTGAACTATATATTATAGCGTCTGAAAGATATATTGCAATGCATCTATACATATATTGCAATATTTCCACGTGGCATTATGCAGGGGCATAATGTGAAAGTCCACTTTTAATATAATAGTGTGAACATGTATATTGCGCCAAAGCTCAAAGCGCTACATTATTACCCCGATCAATGGATCTGCGTGCCCTCAATTCCTTCTTAACTCCCCGTGGAGTATGCAACTAGGCCACTTGCCTAAGGTGATACCACAAGTTTTTAAGCATGTGGTTGACAGTGTATGGTAGGAACGAATCTTAGATAGTCTCAGGTTCTCGGTCACCCATCCATGAACTATCCACGGGACCATGTGCCACCACGTGGACAGCAGAAATGTCATGCAGCCTTTGCCCCGAAGTTACTAAACTTACAATTGCTCAACTCAAAACTCGCACTGAAGCAAGATAGACTAAGTATATAATCTGAGTTTACATTTTGGACATGAATACAAAACGTGAGCTGGAGCGTGAATTTGATTTCCAAAGACAAACGTATCTGTTCTACTTGTGAAACTAAACACTCTCCCACTCCACTTGATGAGATAAGCATGGTACCAGTATTTGAGAACAGAAACCCTTATATATCCTATATACATGTATATATTGGAATATATTTCATTTGTTTGCGTGTATGTTATGCTATAGATCACTTCGACCACTTCCGCCAGTTGATCGGATCTAAGTATCTTGGCATCGGTGCTGATTTCGATGGTTCTGGGTAGGTATCTTTTAGACGTATTATTGTCAGTGAGTAGCCTAAACGTTCCCCTGTAACGTATATTAAGTATATATGGCGTGTCGATGTGTATGATTCGTTGTCTATAAATAGACTAAATACCGCGATGGTTTACATTAAATGTTATTATATGGGCGTTTCATCCACTGCAACCTTCTTGAAGCGCACCTATCCATTAATTTATTAAGAGACAATATATAGGCGATAGCTCTGTAGTATTTGACTTTCGCTGACCACTATGTATAGTCCAGTCCCTTTAGCACAATGTCTGTGTACTTTTGGAAACAAGCACCATATTTGGTACCCAATTGCTTTGGTCTCTTACTGGATACGAGCGCTTCATGAAATAGTGTCCTGCAAACAAGTACAACTACTACTACTACTACTACTACTACTACTACTACTACTACTACTACTACTACTACTACTAATAATAATAATAATAATAATAATAATAATAAAAATATAAATAAATAAATAATAATAATAATAATAATAATAATAGTGAGTTGTAAACTGAAAAAACATCTATCTCAAGTTTTGCATAGTGTCTGGTACAGTGAGTTGCAAATAATACTGTACTGCGTAAAATATGCTGGGTCTTTGCTGAAGGAACTATTTGGAAATATCCTAGTATGCCGTTTTTCAGTATTTCACCGAAATTGACAGATGAGTGTACAATGAAACTCACAAGGCACGACGGGTATAACGTCCGGTACAGATAACTATACATGACATGCCATTCCGACTTTGTGTTTACAGAGAACATGGCGAGCTCTCCGACGTATCTAGCTACCCACGTTTATTCGCAGAACTGCTTCGTCGAGGATGGACAGAGTGGGAGTTGGAAAATGTAGCATTTAGAAATTTCTATAGAGTTTTTAAGAAAGTTGAGCATGTAAGTAACTATGTCTCAGGCAACCATGCTGTAAAAACCAACCATACCTCGTAGTCGATTTGTCGAAATTTACGTTTCTGTACTGCATTGTACTAGCATATATTATTATAAGAGCTATGCCCACACTTTCCGAGGTGTATGTTTACTTACAACCGGTGCTATATATAATACCATGTATCGAATGTGTGTGTGGCCATTTCATCCTCAATTATATTTATTATATATTCCGTGGAATTTAAATAGGTCACAATGACAAACATGTTCGATGGAAACATGCTCGTTGGTGTTTCATTGATATATATTCAACAAAATACATTAAGGGCAGGAATATGTTTTATGGGTCAGTTTTAAACCAAATTTTAGAACTTACCGGAACTTGGTTCCATTATTCTTCCAATGTGTCTGCAAGTTCTTGAAGACTACCTGGATCCCATTGATGTTTGGACATGATTGGTTGTTAAAATAATATAAAACTATATTTACATGTCCAAAATGGTCACTGGCCTTTAATTATTTTTTTTGGAGTATATTTTAAGACCTAATCTTTATAAGTAATAGTATTACCTAGTTGATGTCATTTAGAGCCAGCCTATAATAAATTGTCATTATCAGCAGCAGCAGAAGCATCCGGATCATACATCACCACCACCACCACCAGCAAGAACAACACCGTAGTCGTCGTTATCATCATCATAATCATCATCGTCGTATTCGTCATCGTCAGGATAATCATTTATACGACGTACAATGCTCTAATTATCATATATTGTATTTCAGGTGCGAGACAGCATGTATGCCGTGTCTCCAGATGATACGTTGATAGATCCCCAGGAGATCCCCGACCTCAAGTGTAGATCGCAGCCTAAAGTATGGGGATAATAACCGAGGTGTAGTTGTATGCAAAAAGTAAAGTACATAACCAATGACAATACAATGTCTTTATTTCTCCGAACCAAGTAGTATAATAATACATATATTTATATAGCGCAATCACCTTACGATCACGAGACGGGATTCGAACATGGTACATGTCGTACTCTTATTGAATTGGGGTTTAGAGCCGCTTTCAAGATTATTTCACTTATATCACGGCTTGCCAGTTTAGGACATGAGAAAAACACGACATCTGTAGCGTTGAAGGTTGCGGTAAACCTGCGAGCACCGGTTGGTACTGACACACCAAGGATGGTAGCTGCATTCCCACAGTACAGACAACGCAAGGGGTAACTTTCGTGAATAGTGATACCGGTCTCCCGGAACGGGATTTGAATCAAAGTCCAACGCTCTATTTTTGCTCCACCACCTGCCCTTTGTCCTATTCCCATATTATGTTAAATATCACATGGTAGTAAGAATAGGTGGTTAAATTGTACAAGGTTGATCGATTGGCTTTGTTAAACCGCTACCTGTAATAACGCCGCGATATGCAATAAACTACACTTAGCGTCGATACGCTACCGTGTGAGTAACGACCGAGATCGCATAATTACTCGAACAACCGATCGAGCCGTGTGAGCGAACCTTAACAGCTAGAGGTGCACATCCAGACGCGATCTGTAATTATTACAGATAGCGTTGAGGTAAATTATTAAAATTGACTTGTTTGTACAGTATCCACAGAGTATATGTATTCTATTTACTACCCTTGAAACAAAGTTGCGAAAAGCAAAGTTTTTACAGTTAGAGTCAATATTACAGATCGCGGCTGGATGTGTACCTCCAGCTGTTACACGTAACGTCGTTCATTACAGATAGCCGTTTCACGTATCGACGCTAAGCGTAATTTATTACAGATAGCGGTTCAACGGGCTTAACTTAGATCTTGATGTTGCACAGTCGAAGAAACGTACCAAGGAGGAAATAACGAAAACCAGTAATGAATTATCTTTTATTTCTGAATATAGTGTAAATAACAATATGTACACATTAAATAATAAAATCTCTTGTAATGAATGACAACTTACTTGCTATAAAAAATATACGACGAATAAAATATATACCCGCAGAAACCTCAATGCGTAAATGTATCTGTATATAGGAAGGCTTCTCTCTTTATCAGAACCACTCCGGATTGTCTATATACAACAGGGATAGTTGTGTTATTATACATATATCACTGAGAAACTCATGTTTTGTCACACTCAGTGAAATACAGGGAAACGTCAAAATGTAATAAGGCTACATTCTGATTGAGACATGGTAAAAAAAAAGCACTCAGGTTTAACTATACTGCAGTATCTTCCCGATATACTACATAGATACGTGGTTAGCATTAAGTTAAGTCATTACGTTTCCAATTTAATTAATGCAAGTAGATAGTACGTCTTGTTCAATTTACTGATTATAATCAAATGTCAGAGTGTATACACTGTACTAGCTTTCAATTGTATGCCAGCACTACTGGAGCATGTTTGCTATTTTACCCGTAACATACATTACAGCGTCCTTTACTGTTTCTATCAATTTTTGCAAACTTTTTCTGCATCATGGTTTTGCTTGAAGTACAACCTACTTTTCAACAAAACAAAACATGTTTACTTTTCACTTTAATCAAATGTCCCTGTTTGAATAGTAGCAAGTAACCCTTAGACGTCACAGTTCTAAACGTTATACATTCAAAATTACCTTATTCCAAGAAATATTACACTTTAGGTTTTTCATCTGCCAAAAAATACTGGTGTTGCTTCAAAGTTTACCTTCAGTATAATAAACCTTGATTAAATGTATCTTAGAACAACAGGTATTAGCCATTGTGTTTTAATAATCATACAATGTCATTCACGAATTATCTACCTACACGTATGAACAACAGGTATCAGCCATGTGTCGGAATGTCAATATAATGCCATTCACCAATTGTTTGGTATGCATTAATAAGGAAAGAAACACAATCTGCTTTCCTAACGATGTTTTGTGTTCACAGTCACTATTTATATACATGTAATCAGATCTAATGCAATTTGTTCAGTTGGTAACCAGTAATTACCAACGGTAATTTATATATATATATATAATTTCACCTAAGTGTCTTGGAATATCAAATATATCAACGCGACTCATGAAAATTATTAAATCCGAGGCTTGTCCGAGGATTTAATAACTTTCATCGATGAGTGTTGTTATATTTGATATTCCAAGACACGAGGGTGAGATTCTATTTATCACCAAATATCATGTTAAAGTCATTAACGAATCAAAATGCCACATCATAAAGATTTTACTGTGAAGTCAAATCTGTAGGCTGCTGTGCATTTGCACTGTGACATCATAGCAATGCTAAGATATCACAATTGTATCGATGACATAACAATGGTTGAACAATCAAATACTTGGGTCAAGCGATATCTACAGCATGTCATCACGATGGTAGAACAATCAAATAAACAATTAAATACACCAAGAAGTGGGTCAAACGATATCTACTGCTATTTGAAAGCGATATCTACTGCGAAAAGACAGTATTGGGTGATAAATGGCGTTATACTTTAATGACGGGCGTGTGATTGTGTGTGTGTGTGGGCGTGCGTGTGTGTCTGTGTGTGCGTGTGTGCGTCTGTGTTTGTGTGTTTATGAACTCTGTGTACTGAACTACAGTATAACACCATTGTTCTTCATTTCAGATTATACGAGAAAGACCAAGTACTATTGGGTTTACGTGTTTGTGTCTAATACTTGGCGATGAAGAACTCTTGAATAGAACCACTCATGTCAGCATCAAACTGGCCAGTCTTCAGAAGCAGTTAGGCCCTGAAGCATGTAGTTTCCCCATCACGTAATGAGAGGTTCTATTTCCCCGGTGTCTGCATGAAAGACCCTTTCTGTGGTCTCGATCTAGCTATTAATTGGTCAGAAGAGGCCAGCCTTATACCAGTGTTTATGCACATTATCACTGTATATTGGTCATTATCAAGACCAGATCGATGCTTTACGCGGTTTTAACAATGGTTGCTTTGTCAACAACACCAAAGCAAGTGCGAATGTAATGAGATTCTTCGTAAAATAAATAACACGGGTTGAATATTACACTGACTTTGGATGTTCGTTGTAATGTCTACTTATCAGCTGGGATGAAAGAGGAAAATATCTTCTGAAAACCAATACACTGATACAACTAATTAATAATCGCAAACACGTTTACGCCAAATGTGTCTGATAGCGTATGTCAGCAAACTAAGCTAATTTTGTATTACGGCGAATTTTCTTCAATTGGTAATTCGAAAAATGTTCTAATTATGACGTTGTTAATATTTCGCAAAGAAACATGCGTTCCTTGGACATTACATGCATATTGCAGGAACTTCAAACAAGGATAATTAGTGCTAACATCAGAAGGATATATATGTTATTAAATATAACATAAATGAGCGCTATAGACGAACATCTGATGTTTTTTCTTAACAGCTGAGCATAAGATTATAGTTCTGGCATCAAGAATATTGGGTAAGCTTTCAGAGGACACCACAAGCAGGTGCATCTCAATTAACTAAGTCACGAATACGGCACATTTACCACGGCGACACTTATTGATGTTCGCCATTCTTTAGTGACACTTTAAGTAAACGATGGATTATACGTCATAGTGGTCCGTATTGTGGATGACGTCCTTCATATATACCAGACACAGACAACGTGAAAACTATCCCCACCCATTAAAAGCTCTATTTTAGCTTTTTATCTTAACCCTTCTATCCTTGTTGTATTTATCTAGGTGATTTTGATTTTGATTATTGTGTTGTTGTTTTGTATTTACTCATTGTTTTTTGTGTGTTTATTTTCTGTTTAAAACAAAAAAGAATATTACGTTTTCTTTATTTGTTTATTGTTGGGGTTGTGAGTGGGGTGTTTTTTTTTTTATATATATATACATATCCGGTATATATATATATATATATATATATATATATATATATATATATA
>JAUTBT010085011.1:0-11916 GCA_032361225.1 Lepetodrilus schrolli | reverse complement strand
GATAGAGATAGAGATAGAGATAGAGATAGAGATAGAGATAGAGATAGAGATAGAGAGAGATAGAGAGAGATAGAGAGGGGTGGGGTGGGGGGTGTCTTACCAATGAGATACTCAGCCATGGATTGGGCGATCTCTAATTCTGACAGGTTCTCACATATGTGATGGAAAATCTGTAAGGTTAACAGCAGAAGTGTGAAATATGAAATTTGAATTAAGAAATGTTCTTCTGCGAGGGTTAATTACTAGTATCAAACAGTATCAAGCCATCCAGGATTACTGTACCGAGAATTACAAATGGCAGAATTTACAAAATTTACATGTCAAAATTGTTCAATAGTATGTAAAAAAAAAATTGTTCAACTGTAACACTTTGTTCAAAATTAATACATTGTTCAAAACCAGCACATTGTTCAAAAGTAACACACTACTAAAATGTCATAAATTGTTATAAAGTAACATTGTTAAAATGTAATAAACTGTTATAAAGTAAAATTGAAAAAATGTAATAAATTGTTAAAAAGTAACATTGTAAAAATTTCATAAATTGTTATGAAGTAATATTGTACAAATGTCATAAATTGTAAAAAGGTAACATTGTTAAAATGTAACAAATTGTTCAAAGTAACATTGTTAAAATGTAATAAATTGTTTAAAGTAACATTGTTAAAATGTAATAAATTGTTTAAAGTAACATTGTTAAAATGTAATAAACTGTTCAAAGTAACATTGTTAAAATGTTATAAACTGTTCAAAGTAGCATTGTTAAAATGTAATAAATTGTTCAAAGTAACATTGTTAAAATGTAATAATCTGTTCAAAGCAACATTGTTAAAATGTAATAAATGGTTCAAAGTAACATTGTTAAAATGTAATAAATTGTTCAAAGTAACATTGTAATAAAATTGCAGACCTTCCTGACAGCTGCCAAGTCCTTGGTCCGAGTCAACAGATAGTGCAATATTGCGTCCCTTGTCTGCGTGTGCGCCGTCTTGAAGCTCTCAGTCAGACCCTCAGAGGACACCACCACCTTCCAGACAATACCGCTACGGTAGTCATAGAGACTACCACCTTTAAAGCATGCCAAGTAGGTCACTGGTCACCATGGCAACCCAGCAAACACACAACTTATAGAACGTTATTACAATGTTGTAATAATGTATATAACATTGTGTGTTTGGAGGAAATGCACTGTGATATGAAGTTGGTCTATATCATATATATTCAGAGATTTAGGAATACTAAGAATCTTCTGCTTGGCCTTGACCTTCAGATGGAAGGACAAAAATATAACCTTGACCTTAGTATTGACATCATAATGCAACCGTAATCTCAATACTAGCATATGTAACCTTGATCTACGTATTGCTTGACACCTACATTGACCTCATACTAACTGTTGCCATGACAATACTAACTGCTGCCATGACAATACTAACTGTTGCAGTGACAATATTAACTGTTGATCAGACAATACTAACTCTTGTTATAACAATACTGTTGCAATGACGATACTGTTGCTATGACAATACTAATTGTTGCTATGACAATACTAACCCATTTCCCTGGTAAATCCCACACACGGAGACAGTGAGTGCACGTTCCGACACTGGAGACCGACAACTGACATGACATCAGTGACGTCGCTGTCTGAGCGCCTACCATACGATGAAGAGGTGTTCTCACCCAGCTGTCAGAAACAGGAGATATCACAGCTGTCAGAAACAGGAGATATCACAGCTGTCAGAAACAGGAGATATTACAGCTACAGTGCTATCCAGTAGCATACAATCTGTCTGGGTGGGTTGATCAGGGCTATATGTTCCCAAAGCTGTCGTATGTAACAACATTGTTAAGACTTTGTGGAAGAAAATTTGACTACTGTAAAAGACTTATATTTCATGGACGCAAATTTCGTGCAAATGATATAATTGACATATTGGAATTAAATTGCGCGCATTTGCCACAAAAATAAATGGAGAAAAAAATATTCACTCACATAATGAACAAAAGTACTACTGTAACGTGCTCACCAGCGATTACGAATGCAACTAGTTGTAAAGACCAATTAAAATAGGATAAAGCCAAGTAATTAGCAATGACTAGGGCAACACGTGAGTAGACTCTTAAGGTTAACAAGATTAGTTGAGAATATGGGTGAAATATTCCCGCTGACAGGAAATACATTCTCAAGCTAATTAAATGATAGTTTGATAGATAAACACGAGTAGCAATGAAACAGTAGACATACATTATAAGATTTCTTAATTTACCGAGACCATTATAATAGTCATTGCATCACGTGATTGCAAACCGAGGTCGGAGTTGATTGTCGCTTATAACGTTTTACTCGAGTGGTGATTGCCGCTTGTAACATTTCACTTGAGTGGTAAAAGCAGACTAATATTAGTATATATTTTTACGTGTAATTAATTTTTAATAACATCGTTTAATTAAATTATTCAATCGCATCTTCTGTGTTGTGTTTTTCATTCATTAGTATTAATTACATTGTACATTGATACGTCCGCTTCAATAAGTAAACTTAGGGCTTCATATTTTGCGCGGACTATAATTTCGCGCAAATTGTCTTTGCACGTATAGCGCGTAATAAATTGTCTTTGCGCGTATAGCGCGTAATATAAGTCTGCGCGAAATATAAGTCTTTTACAGTATTTGGGGGATCATAAAATTTTCAATTTAAATGAAAACACAATCACGGAAATATTTATTTAATATTTTTAAGAATAAGAATACGAATGAGCCACAAAATCCGTGTCGTTTTTAAAATACCTATAAAATACTTAAATATTTTTACTCAGACAATAATAACTGTTAGAGTCTTGAAAGCGACGCTAAACACCAATAAAAAAAAAAATATATATAAAAACATAGACAATAGGTCTTTGCTATATTGCATTAGTTTGTCCCAAGTGAATTTAGCAAAGACATTGGCTATCGGTCCACAGCTAATGTCGCCCACTGTACCTGGAACCTAACGGTGTACGGATGTGTGTCCGCCATAGTCTCGTAGTCCGTGTCTGATGCCTGGCTTGTGTCCAGTCCTCGGTCCACCAATAGCGAACTTGTACCACTTGTACTGAGTGTACTGCTCGGAAGAATTTTGTCCTCACCTGGACATACAGCGCAAGTAGATCAGACAATCTCCTGATAACGGTACTCTGCGTAAGAATTCATTAATATTTTTCGTCACAGCAGGAATATTTCATCATACACATCACAGTGGGTGTGACGTAATCGCCCAGAGATTACTAAACCTTTAGAGTATGATTTCATGCTCAATCTCAAGTTTTGTTCACAAATCCCCACATAAAAGTTGAGCTTGAGCACAAAATCGTACTCAAAAGGTCTCGTAATCTCAAGGCCTGAAACATGAAATCACACTGAAAAAGGTTTTGCATCCTCAGGGCTTGGTCTCGGTCAGTGGTGTTAACTCATTGGCAATATTGTTTGAGTGTTGGACTCACAATTCAGGCAACTCAAGTTGTTATCCCTGGATCTGCATGACGCTGTTACATATAAGCAAGACATAATAACACCTGAACTTCAAACAGAACTATCTGTGGACTGTACAGCTAATGGAGCAAAGGATGGGATGGCATGGACGGGCTGGAGAGGTACTCACTATGCAGGAGTATGTGCTGACAGGGCTCAAACTCGATCCCAACATTCAAGAGGTGGACGAAGAATCCAGGCAGAAGGACCATCAGGTAGTCGCCTGAAAAACACGTGAAAAACACGTGAAAAACACGTGAAAAACTGAGCATCAACCACACATTACTGTAAAACACTTATATTACATGCAGAATTATATTACGCGCTATACGCGCAAAGATAATTTGTGCGAAATTATAGTCCGGGCAAAATATGAAGCCCTCTATTTGAAGCGGACCGGACATATTACTGGACGATGTAATTAATACTAATGAATGAAAAACATAACACAGAAGATACGATTGAATAATTTAATTAAACAAAGTTATTTTTAATTAATTAAACGTAATAATATATACTAGTATTAATCTACTCTTACCACTCAAGTGAAACGTTACAAGGGGCAATCACCACACAAGTGAAACGTAATAAGCGGCAATCAACTCCGACCTTCCCTTCCCCCATGATTACTATAACATAATCTAAGTTGTATACTCCCCAGGAAGTTGAGGTGAAATGAGTGCACATAGATCCATTGACAGGGAAATTATGTAGCGCCATGAGCAAGCTTTCGAGCATGGATTTGGCACAACATAAATACGCAAATTATTATTATTATTACTAGTAGCGTAATATAATAAATATTTGTACTCTATACAATATAATATAACCTTCAGTATAGTTATAACAATTTATAAGCTCTTGCTATCACATTATCGTTATGTAACATTATTGATATAAATAACCAATAAATAAATAAATATTGATGTAAATAACAAATTACCTATGTTCTTAATGACATTTTTGTCATATGTCTGTAGTACTCATAAGGGGCATAATAAAATATCTCTGAGACCATATACAGATATATATCTCATTAATATCTTTATCATTTTAGATGAGTGAAAATTGCCTTTTCTACAAAAAAACTATGTGAAATGATTGATACAGTAAAATCGCCAGGTTAGCGACAGTTTGTTAATATATACAGTACTGCCATTGGTCACTCACCTAGCCAATGAAATGACAGACGTCGAGAGCCAATCAAACTCTTTGGAAGTCTGGCAACACATCCGTGCAAAGTTTTTGCTGAAAGATCAGAAATCCAAGTTTTACACTGGGAGACGCAGATAGTCCTGTTAATCCCCAAATATCTCATAGTTCTGGTAATCCCTAACAACTCACAATTCTAATAATCACCAAACAACGTCATTCTCATAATCACCAAACAACATCATTTTCATAATCACCAAACGTCATTCTCATAATCACCAAACAACGTCATTCTCATTATCACCAAACAACGTCATTCTCATAATCACCAAACATCATTTTCATAATCACCAAACATAATCACCAAACGTCATTCTCATAATCACCAAACAACATCATTCTCATTATCCCCAAATTAATTCATAGTTCCAGTAATCCCTAAATAATTCATTTAGTAATACCTGACTAACCCTACGGTAGTTATCAGGTTATTTTTAATTTGTAAAAAAATGAATTCGAGTTTAGAGACGCTTTCAAGATTATTTCACTTGTGGAGGAAACTTGCAACATCCGTAGCTCTGAATGTTGCAGTAAACCTGCGAGCATTGGCTGGTACTGTCAGACCAAGGGTGATATCTGCTTTTCCACTCTACAGACAGCAAATCCTATCAATATCGCGTCAGAAAGGTAACTTTCATGAACATTGATGCTGGGCTCCCCGGACAGGATTTGTGCCCAGGGCCGTTGTCTCGGAAGTCTAAACCACTGCACTACCACTGCACTACCACCAGCCCTATGAGGTTATTAAAAGTGATCCCACCTGAGTCCACAGTGGACTTACTGTGATGCACCATACAAATGTAATAATGGACGGAGCTGTCGTCCTGTGTTGTCGTTGACGACGTTCTCCCGTTGCTAGGCTGCGACGAGGTGTGTTGGTAACACAGACAGTAGGTACCATTGGACAGGCAGAGCACTCTAGCGTTCAGGCTTACATCTATGTAAATCAAAGCGCAAGAAAATGAAATATGTCCCCAAGATTACGATTTATGTCGGGGGTACATGTATGACACCTTCGTGAAACAGAGCCATGGTCATGGTGAGATTATGCCCTGAGGTTGCCAACTTTTTTTTAGGACAATTTCATGCGCCACTCAAAGTTAGCATAGGGTTTTGAGTGCAAATTCTGAGGAGAATAAAATGGTACTCAGAAATGATTAAAAGGGACTCAAAGATTATTTTATTTATAGAAACATAAAGAAGTGATGATATTAGACAATAAACATAAAGAAGTGGTGATATTAGACAATAAACATAAAGAAGTGATGATATTAGACAATAAACATAAAGAAGTGATGATATTAGACAATAAACAGTGATTCATTGTTCTCATGAATTATATTTGTTTCAATAAATAGGACCAATTCACAGTTTAAGTCATAATGTAGGATTTTAAAATAAGGATTTTAAAACTTTATTATATTTAACATTTCTTTTATCTAGGTAACTTATAGGTGTCAAGATGTTTTAGATTATTTTCTGAAAGCAAAGAAATAGTGGAAAGTACTCAATATTTCCTCAAATGTATTTCTTTTATGCCAAGTATGACAAATAATATAAAACATTTTGTCGTTCAGTCGGTTCACTAAATATGGTTGCTAGTGACAACAGCTCACCTGGAATTCCAGGGTTCAAAGGTCGATCTGCGTATCGTGACCTGCCGGATAACATCGAACAATAATATTAATCTAACAGAACATGGACAAGTCTGGTAATACAACAGACACTAATCTTGTATACTTGATAGACACTTGTAATCTGAACAAGTTTGAATTCAACTTTTGTTGATGTTATATTTTAATTATTTTTATTTTTTTTAAATTGGGATTTAGAACCGCTTTCAAGATTCTTTCACTTATACCATGGTTAGGGCAGGAGGAAACCCGCAAAATCTGTAGCGTTGAATGTTGCAGTAACCGTGCGAGCACCGATTGATACTGACAGACCAAGTATGGCAACTGCTTTGCCACAGTACAGACAGCACATCATATCAAATCGCATCAGAAAGGTAAATTTCGGGAACAATGATGCCAGGCTCCAGGGATGGGATTTGAAACCGGAACCTTTGGCTCTGAAGTCTAACATTCTACCATTGCACTACCACCCTCCCCAATAATAACAAACATCAACAATTATGGTAATCTAAGCAGTAAATCCTGTATACTTGATGGACACTACATTTGCTTGTAATCGGAACAAGTTTGAATTCAACTATTGCTGATGTTAATAAATTATAGTCACAGTTCTTTTAACTTCAAGGGATTACTAATACTATTTTTGAACATGGTGTTAAACTGTCCAGGCTTAAATTGTATATATCCATGTGCACACTTTAGTCTAAACTGAGACATTAAAACAAACTGCAATCAATTATTTTCACGTCATGATTGATATCATAATAAATAAAGCATTAAAATCACTTTGTGTGATACAATTTTCATGAAAGTGTTGAGTATTTTTGGTATATGACTTTTGCTTGTCATATACTCAAACTATTCACATAAAATGGCATCACATGGAAGCTGGCTTAATATCTTCTACAGGTAATTGGCTCCAATACAAATATTATTAATTCAGAAGACAATATTGTTAACATTAAGTAAAATTACCTTGAACTTGATTTGATGTACGGAAATGGTGAAGTCAGTGGGATATCTAGCTGTGAAATAGATAAAACTAAATATTATTGCTTAACTTCTAGTCAAGACATAAACAGTGGTTTCTTGTCGATTACACCCATAAAGACAATGTTTTCTGGTTGAACTCATATTGAGTAGAATAATTATTTATATTCATTATTGTTTAACTTTTCATATTTACACCAAAGTCGGCGCAAGGGAAGCTACTCTTATGTTACTGTTAGCGTCTCAGGGGAGGCTACTCGCATGACAATTATTCTCAGCGGGGCACATGGTTGTGTTGACATCAACAAAGGAATATGTAGTTTAAAGTTAATAATAATATAATACTAAGTAGACTAATATACGTGCACCAGAAATTTCGGCTTGTAAAAACCCATTCACCTCGGAAATCATGCTGGTAACTAATAGACCCCTGGAAACCAGAAATTTCAGCTTGTAAAAACCCATACACCATGGAAATCATGTTGGTAACTAATGGACCCCTGGAAAAATAAATATGCAAATTATTGTTGATTCTGGGTTCTCATTACCATGTATTCGTGGACGCCGTTGTGATGGAACTGCAACGTGGACAGCTTCTGTCTGGTGGTGGATGTGGTGGTGCTGTCTGGTGGGACACGGTAGTTGTGGATGTAGTGGAGACGCTGACTGCTGCAGTCAAACTGACACCACTCAAACCTCCGCACTAACTGCTCTGTCTTCGGCTGGTCGCACATCACCTGGTCATCATTTGGAATTAAATAATTATTATTATTTATTTTTTTAATTGGAGTTTAGAGCCGCTTTCAAGATTCTTTCACTTATTTCTCATGAAACATTAATGATACTAATTACATATAAATTAGAATGGGGCAATTCATGTGTGCCTTTAATCAATTTAAGGCGAAACATTTAAACATTTTTAACGATTAATCTTGAAATACTTCTGACGGAAATGAAAAACTTACCATTCCTTTCTCTCCAACTCTGGCCAGAGGTATTCGGTACAATCCAATAGCTGAAATAAATATCAATAAATCTGGGCTGCGTTCAAGAACAGCGAATGGTAAAAAATTCTCGCTCTCGTGCAAGCAACTCTCATTGCAAACTATAATGAGAGATCGGCAAAACGCTCAAGTGCGACAGAGCATTTTCGACCATTCGCAGTTGTTGAACGTATCCCAGATCTCACTGTTCATATATGGGAGACAACTCTTGTAGTCATGTTTATGAACCAGCCAGGTTACGCCAACATAGGCTATGGTAGATATCAAGACAGACATCTATGAGCCTCAGAACCAGTTTAAAGCTCACCGAGTGATGACTTTGTCGCAAACCTGGCTGCTTCCAAGAATGAGTCATTTTGTTAACCTCCTTCATGCTGGAGTCAATCAGAGATACCTTTAGGCCATAGTTAGTTGATTCTGTGATCATTTTGACTCAGGTGGTCGAAAATATACATAAATATAATTTGATATTTTGGCCAGTCAGTCGGTTACAATATAAAAATAATTGGAGATTATGAATGGTCGATTGACAGAAAATACATTTAATTGATCAAAATAATTGTCAATAATTGTAATAAACACCAGTACATGCAAGTTGTTTAGATTTGAATGATTGTCAATAGCAGTAAATAATATAAATTACACTTTTATTTTACATATATACCAGTAAGTAATAAAATTGGCTTCAACTTTGTGTTCACCATTGCCTGCCGGTCTTTGTTCATGTTCAATGATGGGTTATACGACCTTTTCCTTCACCATTTATTATTATAATTTTCAAATGACTTGTGCACGGTCGGTGGAATATAACAAAAATAATTATTTTTATTTTCAAAAGTGTAAAATATCGGGTTGGCGGATCCGTAAACCAGGGAATCAAATATCTATGGATTTAATAATAATAATAATAATAGCTACTTATAATGCGCCAAATCCACTCCCTAAGACATGCTCAAAGTGCCACATTATTATGGAGGAGACTTACATTCTTTATGTAGGAAGACGACAAGTTGTGACTCTCGTGACTGCTGTGACTGGTCAGTGGGACTTCCATACAGGAACTGGACCTTGAGGAAGTTTGACCGCTCCAGGTTGAGGGAGAAGATCCGAATGTCCAGTGCCAACAGTTCAGCCAGAAATGACCGGTACACTTCTGTGAGAGCAAGACCCAGTTGAGGCCTGGTCAAGTGAATCGTAACTTACGACCCAGATGAGGCCTGGTTTAGTGAATGGTAACTTACGACCCAGATGAGGCCTGGTCAAGGGAATCGTAACTTACGACCCAGATGAGGCCTGGTCAAGCTAATCGTAACTTAAGACCCAGATGAGGCCTGGTTTAGTATTGTAACTTACGACCCAGACAAAGCTTGGTATAGATAATCGTGACTTGCGACCCTGATGAGGCTTGGTCTAGCAAATTATAATGTGCGACCCAGATCAATGGCCAGGGCCCGACGTTATTAAACTTTTCAAGTACGATTTCATGCTCCACTAAAAAGCTTGCTTCACAAATCCCCATATCAAATTTGAGCTTGAGCATGAAATCGTACTCAAAAGGTTTTGAAATCTCTGGGTCTGGCCGAACTAATCATAATGTGCAACCCAGGTTGGTCCTATTCAAGCTACTAACATGACATAAATTATCAAATGAACTGTCATTAACATCGACAAAACTCAAAACAAATACATTTTTGTTGAAATAAATTTTGGCATAATAATCAAAAGTCGAAATCATGAAAATTTCAATAATTGATGAGAAATACACACAAACTGAGAAGATCGCCAGCCCTGATAGAGAAGTCATGTGGCCAAATATTTCAAAGGCTTCAAATAGTACATGTACTAGTAAACAACTTAGTAAACAACTTAGTAAGGTCCTCATTGGTGCTTGGCATCTGATATTTACACTAGGACATCAGTAATATGAATTCAACCAATCAAAGCACTTCCACATCATTATCTCTTTACCTTTTCCTGCAGCACCATCACGACTGGTATCTGTCTTTGATACTGTTGTGAAGGCTGGAGTATAGACAAATTACCAATATTAGAATGTATACAGAAATATATGTATACGTTTAAGTTAATACATGTAGTCAAAGCTTAACAAAAAATATTAATAGATACTATTTGAATATCAATTTCTACAAGCATAGGAGTGAAAAACAATAATAGTGAAACTTGACTGTCCCATCAGGTCTTAAAGGCATACAATCATGGGTTTGTTTACATATTTCATGGTCAAACATATTTTTACATGAAAGTATGTACATTTCATGTGTCTACACATGTATATTGGGTAACCAGCTACATTTTCCGCATATCCCACTGGTTTTCAATATTTTCATATTTTATTATGTTTTAATATGTATAGTTAGTTACGTAGCTTTATTGTTACCAGTAGTCGTGAAAGGTTACTTTTATCGTGTTCAATGATTAGAGTTATTCCCCTTAGTCTATTAGACTATAGAAAGTTTAGAAATTACAGTACATTACCAACTGATTATTCGGGTTTTACCGGAAATGTAAACTGCAATGAAATTTTACCTATCCTACAGCGGTGAAAAGATTTGTAGGTACAAAAGCGATTATATGTATGCTAAGTGCATGTACTTTGCATTTATAACTCCAGTTCGGTCAAAAAAAACAATTTAATCTATGATTATATGCCTTTAAATAGGCAACTGTAGATGAAACAAATCATACTCTATATACGAGAGAGGGCAGCCATATTGACAGGAAGTTGAATAAGGGAAGCAACTCCAGATATACGCAGCGTTTCACAGTTTATTTCCTTTTAGGAGGTGCCTCAGTACGTTCTCTTACCACAGAGCAATGAAGTGATTTTTAGAGAAGCGATTACCGATATGTAAAGTTAGTGTACTTTGTATTTCTAGCTTCACTAAAATTCCAAAACGATCTTCGATGCCTGTAATTGTGTGCCTGTAACCATCGCAGTAAAGAGGTGCACGGATGTCTTCACATATCAGTTGATTAGCAATGACAGGTCCGTCAACAGCGTGTTATCGTGATATCATGTTACTAGCTGGACATAATCGTATTACGGAAGAACACTGCGCAGTTACTAATGAACCAGTGTCCGAGCGGTGATGACAGTGTGTCTTAGGAATAATAAACGTGACAGATGGTACCGATATATAGGTTGATGGCCTAAACACGAAACTGTGTCAATCTAATTGTGTGAAATTGGTCGTGTTAATATGGACATCTGCATTTAGTTTATACTAACAGCATACGTTAGTTCTAGGTTTGCAACGGAATACAAATTAATATATATTTCGAATCTCTGACTTTTATTACCCCGACGTCGTTCCGTTCCACAGCGCTGCGAAGGGCGACGACGGTTTTCTCGACGAGGAACCAGGCAGGGAGGTAATCGGTTCTAATCGTAATCATTGTAAAAGTATTCCATCCAACCAATCAAAATAAAATAAACCGATACTGAAAGTTATAACTATTGACACTTTACCTTGCCATTGCTGGAACCATGGGGGGGGGGGTGTTATTGGGGGGGGGGGGGGTTCAGAGCCGTGTTTATTCTT
>JAUTBT010085010.1:0-11916 GCA_032361225.1 Lepetodrilus schrolli | reverse complement strand
CACCCTCTTTCGAGCCAACTGTATATCTCTCGTTCCGATTCCGTACAGCCTGTGGGGAAGGTGGGCGGGTGTGTGTTATCGTAAGTATCTCATAGAAATAGAAAATAAGGAGAAATAATGTTCACCTTTCTATTTCGATACTTACGATAAAACACTCGGATGACTTCGACTCTCCTATGGAGGAGGGAGGCCGGAGAGACAACGAGTGTAGACTCTTAAACCCCTTGCGACTACCATAAGACTAAAGAGAATAAGCATTTCGAACTCACCATGTTCTGGCAGTTCGATGCTGTATCTACTACCCCCGTGCGAAAATGTAGTTAAATTGTATGGCTGTTGCCCTGGTCATGTCGTTGACGATTCTTAGTGGAGGTCTAGCTGGGCAAGGACCTCCACATCCCGTATCATATCTTTCCGTAGATAGAAACGGGAAAAGGTAGATTCGTTACGCCAAAAGGCCGCTCTCCATTGAAACGGACCTGATGTTGCCAGGGATGTCGGGGCGCCGTTATGGCGGATGGTTGTACAGATTGCCGATCTGTATGTGTTAATGTTTCTCTTGCACGAGGTGCATCAAGAAGTCGCAGAGATGAGGAACTGGTGGATCACGGGGATCCACCTGCCGTCGCTCTGCCAATTCAACCCAGAGGCGCCAATGCGACTGATACACTCTCTCAGTTGAGGAGCATCGCGCGCGAGCGACGCTAGTGGACGTTTTCAGAAAAGCCCCTCTCGCGGAGGGACTGTTGGATAGTTACCAAGCGTGAAGCTTGTAACTTCCGGTTTCTGATGCACCAGCCTTGACTGGGGCTGCGGTAAGGAGATCCCGTCTCGTGCCCAGTTTTACTGGAATCTCTTATCAGCAGAGATAACAGTAGAGTGAACCAATGATGTGTTGACCAGTTGGGTGCTAGTGGTGTTATTACTGAGCTCTCCCGCTGTACCTTCCTGAGTACTGTGCTTAACAGTACCGGCGGAGGAAAAGCATAAGCGTCCAGTCCCTTCCAATCTAACGTGAGAGCATCTACGCTCCCTGCTAGTGGATCTGGGACTGGTGACATGAACACGGGCAATCTGGTGGCGAACAGATCGATGTGAGGTTACCCCCCGAGATCTAAGATTGTCTGCAGTGTTCCCATAGGAATCGTCCATTTTGTCTGGACTATGCTATGCCTCCTGCTCAGGGTATCCGCCAAGACATTGATGGTGCCCCGAATGTGTCAGGCTACCAGGTGACTGTGATTGTCGCAGACTTTCTGCAGTATCTGAAGCGTCAGTCTGCATAAGTCGTGGGAAACCAGTCGCCCCTCTTTCTTTACGTAGGGGGCAACTGTTGAGTTGTTGTCCGCCCGGAGGAGCGTCACTTGGTTCCCACTTCCCCGAGGCCTGGAGTGTGCCGATATGGGGCGAGAGACAATATTTCTTATCCAACAACGAGGGGAAATTAGTTTACATCATAAGCCACACATGCATGCTTACACATAAATAGACATACACACAAATGACAAGATGATCGTAGCACATGAACAGGGATAAATGCAGATGACACGTGTAACTTATTTTCGCGAATTATTTAACTTGGAATAAATGATTTCATAGCCCTGTTTGTCCTGAAAGGAATTACTCTTAAGACGGCGACCAGAAGGTAAAAATTACAAATGATCGTTTAAAAAGAAATTCTGTCATCACTTAGAATCGTTTGCACCTTATTTAGAATTCTCGCGAAGGAGGAAACCAGCAATATTTGTAGCTTTGCGAGCACCGGCTGGTACTGAATAATGTAAAGGCAATTATAGACTAGGCGATTTTTAATACTTTGCTATACATTATATAGGGAAAAGAACATGTTCCTATTCAAGACGATCTCAATTTCGTTGTCTCAACACATGGGAGATAAGCGATTTTTCACTATACATTAGACAACAAATATCGCAGCAACACTGTTGCGGCGATAAAAATCGCCTAGTCTATAATGGCCTTAATAGTATTGTAACAGTGTACATATATCGTTTAGATCAACCCAGAAAATGCTTGTACATATCAAACACAAAGACTGTTATTTCAGAATTTCAAGATGTAATTAAGCAGTAAATGCCAAATCGGCTCGACACAAGGTAAGAACCTCAATTAGGACAGAAGTGAATAACTTCTCGTTGTTAATTAAGCATTGAAGTGCAGTCATGCGGCACTGTTTGTCAGACAAATGACGCTACCTTGAAAACAAGTATGAAGTCGGTTATTAAGAAAAAGAGTATAAAATGCGTGTATTCTTTCGTTAGAGACAATCCGTCTCAAGAATAAAGTATACACGTGCACTATTAACCGGACTTCTCTTGTCTCAGGTAAGCAATATATTCGTTTTAATTACTTAATGTATTGAATGAACATGTTCTAAATAACAGGATGTTATAAATATGCAATTTGTACATAACAATTTGAAATATAAATATGTTCAGAAAATAGCATATGACTGAAGAGTATAATCATCTAGATGTATGGATATACAAATAAGAAAATACTCGTTCAGATAATTATGCTTTCAAACATAAGCTTTAAGTAAAATAAATGGTACTCGTTAGCGATGGTCAAATGGTGATATGGATTCACAGGAACAGTATTCTGACCAACGTATTCAGGTACCTCAGTGATTACAAATATTAGTCACATATATGTATGAACCAGTACCGCTAATATGTTAATGAGAGTAAAAACATAAGTATGTATTATAAAACATAACTGTATCTGCAATAAGTAGCAATAATTGCTTGTAGCTGTTGTCACTATGTGTCCAACTGACTTTTGTTCGAAATCGAAGACCATTATACAGTACATAATTCAAACGTGTTGTATTTATAATTACCTGCAGTTATCTATAACATTAAAGTGAGTGTGTCGATTAACACAGGCAATTACCATGCAGGCACGGCTATATAAATGTGATCCGTTTCTGTTCACCCCAAAAAACATTAATGTACCCTGTCTAATGTGGATGCAAAAAAGTAAAATAAAATAAGAAATATATATTGTTCTCAAAGTAATTTCTTTTCAAAATTCAATGTATTTACATTATATTACATGTTTCAATTGCCACAATGTTAATGTTGACAGATTCGTGGATTATGGGCATATAACTATAGCATTTAATTAAGATGATAACATGGAGATATATTGGAAATATTGTTATTATTTAGTTATTTGTATTAGTGTGCTTTGTAATCAACTCAAATTATGTCATAACATGTGCAATGTAGAAGCATGTTCAACTATACAATCTAATTGCCACTCAATTGACTCAACGTATATATTGTACTTGGTCATAGAAATCATTATATATCCAGAAGAATTATGAAGAGATACACCTGAAAAGACAACAATCACCATATCAATCATAGGTACACCTGTCATCCTATAGCTACCACTGTCTTTGTACAGTTAGTAATAAACTACGAAAATCAAGGTTAGAAACATTTACCGGAAATTCGTGTCCAAACGGAAGTTAGTTTCCTGGCCTCCGTTTCACAACGACATCCTAAATTTAGGAGCTTCTAACTTTAGGACCCAGTATATCACCTCGTAAGTTAGATGTCGATTTAAGTAGGGATAAGACTTGTGATGTCGTCGTAAACACTTTTTACGAAGTGCTATCCTTTAGGACTGGTTTAGTAGCTCCGTCGTGAAACTGGGGCCTGGGGACCAGTTTTCTGATACGCGAACGATTTACGCAAGCCATGTAAAATTGTACTTGCTTCGTGGACGGTTACCAGCTTGGAATATATAGAGAATCTCACCTAAGTGTCTTGGAATACCAAATATATCAACACGAGTCGTGAAAGTTATTAAATCCCTCGGCAAAGCCTCAGATTAAATAACTTTCATCGACGAGTGTCTGATATTAGGCTGCTGTGCATTTGCACTGTGACATCATACCAATGCTACGACGTCACAATTGTATCGATGACATCACAATGGTAGAACAATCAAATAAACAATCAAATAAACCAAGAATTGGGTCAAACGATATCTACCGCTGTAGATATCGCTTGTTATTTGAAAGCGATATCTACTGCGAAAAGACAGTATTGAGTGATAAAAGAAAAGTAATAGACATGTAAAAGTAATAGTCAGTGCAAAGTGCAACCGAGTGTTGCAGCAACATCAAACACTGGATGCTGACTAACACATTGAAATTGAATGACAATAAGACAGAATGTTTGCTTGTTGGTCCTCGAACTAAACGTGTGCAAACTGAACTGAGGTCCATCCAAGTTGGTCAAAGTGATATCCCACTAGCAACATCTGTGAGGAATCTTGGATTCATCCTGGACCCAGAGCTAACACTGAACATTCATATCAGTCGTACAACTCAAACCTGCTTATATCAATTGAGAAACATTGCAAACATCCACAAATATCTAACAAAAGAATCCACCACCACCCTTGTCCTGTCCCTCGTCATTTTCAAACTAGACTACTGCAACAGCCTGCTAGCCAGAGCAAGAAAAGTACAAATACGACGCCTTCAACAAATAATGAACACTGCAGCAAGACTTGTGTCTTTGTGTCCGAAACAGCCACATGACTCCTATTCTGAAAGATTTACACTGGTTACCTATTGAGCAGAGAATCATCTACAAGCTCATGTGTTTTGCTTTCCAGAGCATCTTGAATACTGCTCCACGGTAATTGTGTGACCTCAGCGAATACATCCCGGCCAGACCATTGAGATCAGGATCTAAACATCAGCTAAGTGTGCCAAAAGTTAATACTGTCCACTATGGTCATCACTCCTTTGCCTACTCTGCCTCTCCCCAGTGGAATTCTCTGTCAGAACCAGTCCGACACTGAATGATTTCAAGACCAATCTCAAGACATCTATTCATGACAGCTTTTCTTAACTGAACTACTCCTTTAACTCTTTGCACTTCAAGCATGTATTAGCATGGAGTCATGCGCTTTATAAATGGACTATTTATTTATTTATCTGAGAAATTATTCTCATTGGTTGGGTGTCTGAGAAATTATTCTCATTGGGTTGGGTGTTTGAGAAATTATTCTCATTGGTTGGTATCTGAGAAATTATTCTCATTGGTTGGGTGTCTGAGAAATTATTCTCATTGGTTAGTATCTGAAAAATTATTCTCATTGGTTGGGTGTCTGAGAAATTATTCTCATTGGTTGGGTGTCCAAGAAATGTTCTCATTAGTTGGTGTCCGAGGAACCCGAGGAGGAATCTGTGTCTGTGCTACTGTGGGGATTCGAGTTGTCCCCAACTGACCGCTTGTGTTTGACCAATCCGATGGACGACCTTGCCCTTGGGTGAGAGGAAGTGGAAGAACTATGGGATGACCTTGACCCCGAGTCGCGATGACTCAAGGATGCACTAGCCCGCGGCTTACAGCTCTTGGTGGAGGTCGTGCTTGTTGGTTTGATAGGAGGAATGCTGCAAAAAGATAATATAGCTCATAAATTATCAGTAAATTAACACTGATATGACTATCAAACAGCACAGAAGAAAATAAACAAAATAGGTTACTTTAATAGAAAATAAAGATTTTGATATGAATAAAAATGACATAATCGGAATATCTTTATCCTTGTCACTCAAAATATTGACTTTGATCTTTATCATGTCTAATTGACTTTCATGTTCTCTACTGGAAACAAACTCCTATAACATGATACACATACAATGTAACACATACAATGTAACTGCCTGTCTTCATGAACATGTGTAATTATACATGGGGTATTATTATACTGCATAAAAAAGAACATCAGATGTTTTTTATGAAGCTGTGGTTTAAATATCTATACAGTAGATTAACAATAAATGGTGGTGTAGAATAGATATCCACATCTTAGCAGAAGTTGGTGAACTTGTGGTCATGATATTGATCAGCCATGGTGCATAGCTTGCATTTAGTGTATCTTGAGCAGAGAAGCACATACAAACACCATGTTGATGGTAGATAATTTCGTACAGGACTTCAAGCGAGCAATCATGTGGCTATTCTGGGCTCCTGTATGAAACTGTAAATCTAAGTTAACCATAACTCCACACAGAGCTGTCGACTACACCATGGCTAAGATTGGAGCTAAGGTTATGTTAAGGTGACGTTTCTTTGACCTGCGCAAACTCTTCAGAGTACTCCAGACAGACAATTTTGTCAATGGAACGTCTCGCACACTGCACGGTCTCTACTGGCACACAGCGCGGTCTGTACTGGCATACTGCGTGGTCTGTACTCGCTGGCAAGGTAGTGCAGACCGCACGGAAAAGGTATAGTGACGTCACTACATCTTGCTTGTGAGAGACGTGTACGAGTCGTTCCTTTCACTCAGTACACCGTACTGGAGTGACGTCACCTGTCTGTCTGAGAACACTTTGCACAGCTCAAAGGAACGGGGCCTAAGAGATGCATGGTTTTGTACAGGAGCACCATCCTTAATACTACTAGCCACAGTACAGTTGGACTATTAACCCTCTCCCTGCTGAATTAGGCACAGTTACAGCCCTTTAGGGCATCTCCAGGTGCCTTCAGCATGGAAAGGGTTAAATGTGAACTAGTTGGGACACAAAACAGAAACATACCAATTTTAACGAAATTAATTCATATTTGAAACTAGTGTTAAAGAAATTAATAAGTTGAGCAAAACTAAATATTCATGTGTGGTATGGGACTAACAGTAATTAATAATAATCATTTACTTTTATATGTTATTCATTCTATTACTAATATTAGTACAATGTTAGTAATACATAAATCTTACGTACATGTAACTTGAACAAAGTGCTCATTAAAAAATCAATAACAAGCGTACTGAAGGGTCATCCTCGCACCCCAGTAATAATGAATTCCGTTCAGGACTCGTGTCATGTGGTACACCTGGCACAAACCTAGAGGGAAACTTGCGCAAACAGCCAACCAATGAAATCATTTTCCTGATGAATTTGGTGTAATAATCTATCCAATGAAATAGATTTTAATTGCAAGTTTCTATCTAGATGTGTGCCAGGGGTACCACATGAAGTGAGTCCTGAACGGAATTAACCCTCTCCATGCTGGAGGCAACTGGAGATGACCTAAGAGCTGTGTCTGTGTCTAGAGGGAGAGGGTTAAGTAGTGGTGTGAGGATGACAAAATAGTGTACTTGAGATTTCATATTTGATAAGCTGCAATGAAAAAATAAACATTTTAACAAAACATGGAGTAATATGTTTGTTTTCTATAATAACTCTCTGGAGATGTCCCAAGGGCCTAATCCAGGAGGGGAAGGGTTAAAGAATTTGTGAAGACAGGCAGCTGATGTAGGCTACCGTAATTACCCTAATAATTCAAACCCTCTAATAGTTGGAACACCTAAATTGAGAGCCTCCCCTCCCCAAAAAATGAATTCCGACCCTAAAAAATACTAATATCACCAATTTGTTTAAATTGTAATTTTTTCATTATTCGAACACAATCATTTTTTTTCAACACAAACAAAATGTTTGGTTTTTTTAAAAACAAATACTTCATTTACTTACCAGTTAATTTAAAACAAACCATATTTTGTACTTGAATTTAATTATACAAACACTGATCACTTTAAATTTTCATACTTTTCTAATAATTTGAACAGCTACAAATTTAATTATGTTTGAAATATTAGGGTAATTATGGTCCTATGGAATTCTGAATATCCTACAGTAGCACAAACAAAATGTTAGTAAACAGTAACATCAAAATGTAACAACCTGGTTATCCCAAAGTATTTGCATGACATTCCTAGATCTTCATTCCATTACCGTATTTACTAGATAATTATTTTCCTATAATCTAATATATATACTCAACAAAATAAATAAAGGTCCACAATATTTTTTTTAGGGAAGCATTCAACCAAATTTCTAAACTTGGCTCAAGGATTCAAGTGTCATTCTTCTTCCAATGTGCCTGGAAGTTCTTAGCCCTCTCCATGCTGGAGGCAACCGGAGATGCCCTAAAGAGCTGTCAGTGTCTAATCCAGCAGGGAGAGAGTTAAAGAGTTCCTGAAACTTGCTGACATTTGGAAATTCTTGTTGTTGTAATACTTACTATAAATAACATGTATATGTCCAAAAATGTCTACTGGCCCTTAATTAATTGTGTTGAAAAGAGGCAAAGCAGAAACAAAATATGTGCACATTCTGGATCTACCTCAGATCACTTATTCACGAGTGCATTACTACTATCACGAGTGCATTACTACTATCAGCCACACTAAGCTAAACTACACCTACAGCAGACTCTGTTCCAATACACACAATCAGTATCAGTAAGACACAGGAGACAGGGTTATGTTAACCCTCTCCCTGCTGGATTAGGCACAGGTACATACCTTTAGGGCATCTCTGGTTGCCTTCAGCATGGAGAGGGTTAATGTTTACCCTTTGCCCAATAGGTCTATTTAAACATACTAGAAATTATTTCTGAAATTAACAAAATAGATGTACAAACAATAATCTAAAGTACTACCATTAGCCAAAATTAATGTGGAGGCACTAGCTAGATCACTAGACAAATTTAATCCATCGAGATCTGTCTCCAAGATCACTAAACTTTCTGTGTATGAATGCATGCTCAAGATCAAATGCTTTATGAGGATTTGTGAAATCTTAATAAAAAAGTTTCATAATCTCAGGGCTATAACCTAAGGTTGAAGTTTCTGAGTTACGGTTGCTTTAAGAGTAATGCTGTTTTATACAGCAGCGCCCAGTTTAGTTATTCCATTACTGGGATCACATATTTTGTCACACAACTAGAGCGGAAAAAACATTTTTTGAGGTACATAAGCAATGATATGTACTTTGCATATTTTCATTTCAATTTTGTCCAAAATAATCGTCGATGTCTGCAATTGCCTTTAAAAGTAAGTTTCCATCCTGAAATATATTTTTGGTGACAGGATTCTATAGACTGGAGAGAAAAAGTGACAATAAGAGTAAACATAACTACTGACAACACTAAGATTGTTTGAATAAGCGCAAGGGAGAGCACTACGTAAGTTACCAAGGGAGACTACTTGTTCATCACATAGATATCATACACGGGCATCTGGCTGCATTATAAAAATACAAACAACATAATTATTACAGTAATTAACTCACTCCTGCATAACATATGATCATGCTTACATTAATTTGAACCTATAAACAGTTTGCGTGCCTAAAATTAATGCCCATAAGCCATATATCTTTTTACTGGTACTACAACATATTTTTTAAAAGAACAAAATATTTTTAAATTGTATTTTTCTAATAAAATGAAAAATACTCACCTTCAGAATGACAACTTTATTCATTCTAGATAATAGAAATCTAAAATCTCTATACCAGAAACACATTTGATGTTTAGAGCCACTTTCAAGATTCTTTAACTAAAGTTAATCAGTTTAGGGCAGGAGGAAACCCGCAACATCCATAGCGCTGAATGTTGCAGTAAACCTGCTAACACCAGCTGGTACTGACAGACCAAGGATGATAACTGCTTTGCCACGGTACAGCCAGACAGTGCATCCTATCATGATTGTGTCAGTAAGGTAACTTTTGCAAACATTTATGCCGGACTCCTAGGACGGGATTTGAAGCTGGGGGTTTGGCTCTGAAGTTCAATGCTCTACCATTGCATTATTACCATAAGACAAACAGTGTCCATCAGCTATTTCAAGTTTGGTCAGGGCTGATCTAACCCTCAACCCTTCATTTGTGAAAGAAATTGGATTATTTAATTGGAGTTCATGCATCATCATACTGAGTGCTACTATTACATTGCAATAGCTATATCTAATCCTGAAAAGGTTCTAGATACTACCATAGTTAATTATGACACTGACTTGGTTATGAGATCATTCATTCGTCCATTTTATTCAATAATAGCATGCATTTCCTAGCTAAAGAATTACAAACTTATATATATTGGAGAAAAGAAACAAAGCATTTTAAACATATGACCATGAATACCTGTTTCTTCATTAGCATAAAATTGATTTTATGTATTTCATATACATATAGATCTACACAATGACAATTATTTGTACTTTGACTTGTCATTTTGTTGATTTATACCATGAATATCATCTTACCAGATATTAACATGGGAAGGTAAAAGTAAAATAATTTGACATCACTGATATATTGTGATGTCTATAGTTTATCATGACTTGGTCACCACCTTTGATCTTTCATTGTAACATGTTGCAATGTCTCTTGTATAGTACATGTATGCTTATTTCAGTTACCACCGATATCAATGAAACCTGAATTAGTAACTGAAAATATTTTAAATGGTATATTGTAAATAAGGAAGGAATACGAAAGTCTGACAACAAACATAAATATTAACTTTAAACATAAACAAAATCCTCCAACAGAAGAACGCAATGTCAAAGTGCAAAGTTCACACCAATGTCATGCATGTATTGGTAATGTGTTATCACATGCTCATTCAAAGGGGTGTGGCAATTCTCACTCAAAACTGATTGATTGCTTACGAGGTAATCTCAACATCTGTGCCATCCCACAGATGTACTTTAGATGGAAGGCGACCTGAAACAGACATCCTTAGGTAAGGTGATTCAAAGAATCAAATAGTCATTTAAATGTTTTAAAGACATCGTGAGTGGGATTTATTGCACAAAGTTGTAGCAAGAATTTTTCACCCATACGCAACAGAGACATCTGTGAAATAATATATTTTTAATAATTTAATCTACATATAGAGGATATTCAAATATTTTTCTCAAATACCATGTCTATCTCATCGAGTGGAGTGGAGAAGTGGAGTGGAGTGAAGTGGAGTGGAATGGGGAAGTTGTCTAACATATCCAAACATCAGGGCTCCACAGTAAGGATTGTACAACTGCCCGGGACATGTATTATCCATGGACGGACAAGTGAAATAGGCCAGATTACCAAGCCCTTTACCTACAGGGCAGGGGCGGGTGGTAGCGCAGTGGTAGAACGTTGGACTTCAGAGCCAAAGGTTCCAGTTTCAAATCTTGAAAGCGACTCTAAACCCCAATTTAAAAAATTTAATTAAAAAATAAAAACCTACAGGGCAAGTAGTTTCATGTCCGACAGGACACAAGGACAGATGCCTCAAAAAGTTAATGAAGACCCCAGAAAATTGGCAAACACAGAGGACTACTCACCTATCTGTTCATTAATGGTTTCATTCTTGGCTATGGCCATAAGAAAGCCATAGAAGGACACTCTGGGAACATTGTATAACACTTCCTTCAGAGCCAGCACAGAGGGAGAGCTGCAAACATTAAACACTAATATAAATTACCAACATTACTCAGAAAGGATTATCCCCCTTGGCTGTTGCAATATCAATAAGCCAGCTCCGGGCTTCAAACATGCATGGAATATGCATATGCGTGTCAAAGGTGAAAGCTCATTATAGTACATATATAATGCTATTAAAATGCTAATCACAACCAGAATACTTTACAGCGGTTTTAACACAAAATAGATGATAAACACACATTATTAGCCCTACAGCACATCAGACAGTTGTTGTTCATGTGCTTTCATATTGTGTGTGTATTTGAAACTCTGAGCTTGCTAATGCTAATTCCTCATTAAAGTTCTGGGATCACAACACTAAATTCATTTGGGACTGTCTAAATATGAATGTATAAGTATACAATTACATATATAACATTAATTTGTTTTCACCAGCTAATGTTGATGACTTACTTAATAATAATAATAATAATAGGCATATTTATAATGCGCCAAACCATCGTTTTCACAATGCTCGAGGCGCTAGCTACATTATTACCCTGGTCAATGGATATGTGTACACTCAATATCCTTCTCAACTCCCTGGGGAGTATACAACCCAAGCTGCCGTTCAAGGCGCTACAAGGTTATCATTCACATGTCCA
>JAUTBT010085009.1:0-11917 GCA_032361225.1 Lepetodrilus schrolli | reverse complement strand
CTCTCTCTCTCTCTCTCTCTCTCTCTCTCTCTCTCTCTCTCTCTCTCTCTCTCTCTCTCTCTCTCTCATGTACCCCATCGAGTTACACTGAAAGCATCCATATCATCGTGCAATATATTTTTATTAAGGAGTATCACATTGATACTAACTAAACAAGACAAATGTATACAATTCGGAGGACTGTGTCACAACAAATTTAGTATGCTAGGATGAGTTTATTACTAATACGTTATGTATTTCATTTTGAGAAAAACTATCTCTCGATGCAGTTTACGTAATTATGTTTAAATAATGTCTTGTAATGATTTCAGTGGAGGAAAAACATATATTTAGGGCAACGTTTTAACTTGTTCAAGGTCTACACTAACTTGTATCATATCGGCGTTAACAGTACGCGGGCTATACGTTTAAAAAATGAAGTTTGAAGTGATGGGGTTATCTGCCCTTGCACAATTAAAATGAAAAACGAAACAAAACAAGCAAAGTTCATAATAGTGTTCTTTTCCACCAACTCTGCCTTAATACATTTACAATTAGTCATAAATAGTAATGTTATTGCATAAACAATTGCAACCCAATCACAGTAACAAAAATAGTAAGCGTTTGTGTACTAAATAGATAAAATGATAGTTTTATCTGATCCAGAAACCAAATTGCTATTTACCGGACACTTGTCGCTTGTGATTGAAGTTGACTTACTACTAGATTATAATACACAGAAACCCACAAATAAAGAATTATACCGCTTACCTCAAAAGGAAACCCAAGTACAATTTAAGTGCATTATTTATGCTTAATCTTGGTTTCCTAAAAGCTGACATTTGGCATTTGTATGCATTGTCTTAGTTGCAATATCAGGTGAGATGATTAATATCTGTTTTGATTAATCCATTAGTTGACCTTGGATTCAATAATCATAAACAAAGCCAATGTGTTAATAGGCTGTGTGACTAATAAACACGACACTCTGTTTACTATCATGTATTGGTGATTGCCAAACACTTCCACTCTATTCTGCTTCAAATATTTGTCATATCATTCGCGCTAAATAACGTGATGCAACACCTGTACTCACTAATCAGATCCGCGATAAATTCTTCAGCTGAGTTTTCTCCAAACATGGCTTAGAGTAGGTCTACAGGCAGAGATTCTTCTCTTCTGTTCTGTTATTCAAGGCATCTGATTGATGACATAAATATACTCAGCATTCACATATGTAGAATATTGGTCGTGCTGACAGGTCGACCGTGACCTGATGTGTCATGTGATCAGTTCAAACGGTATCTTCCCTAGCAAAAGTACGCATGATATATTTCCACTAACAATCTTACGCCATAAAGAGAAAAGAAACATAATTTGGTGTCATTAGGGATTTCCAGTTGTATTCCATATATTGCACGATATAGATGTTGTAAAAGTATCTTTTTTTACTCGTTTAGATGCAACACGATCTTCCGTAAATAAAGCTATTGTTTATCGTATAGGAAATATCATAAGGTCAACTATAGAAAAGGAAATATGAAGACTAGATATTTGGGATGTATTTTTTTTTATCTTTCAGGACCACATGAAATACGGCAATAGTCCGGAAATACATTGTATTGGAGGACATGCTGCGAGTAATACTAGATACTAACAAAGCGCTAAGTTAATATACAGACTGGAAAAAACTCAATTCAGAGAGGAAATGGAAAAAAATAGTCATACTGTAGATAGCTGCTGTGTAGGTGCAATGAAAGGTTAAGGTATACCGTCAGTGAATTTCCATGTATAACATAAGCAGCCACGATTTAGGTATACAGTTCGCATACGATACCCTGTACGCATTTTACATACACCCAAGAGATTCATATGTAATATATATATGGCCTAACTGTACTTTAGAATTAAGGTAATAATACATATTTTGTTTGAAACATCCTATAGGTTTACATCCATATGTCATGTTCTACATACATTTAAATGTGTCTGTTCATATATTGTTTTTGTTGTTATTGTTATTACTATTATTATGACATTCACCGTAGAAGTTATCATGTATGTAAATAACCTTCTTATACGTGTCTTATAATGTGTGGTGATACAGTATGTAGACTGGAATGTGCACACAACTGTGTACTGTAGATGTGAAGACATATAGCTCAATACCCATGATCATCGCTATTCTCAGTGATATTAAGTTAATTCCCTCTTTAGTTGTTCTATTGGACACAACCTATTACTAACGTCGTCATTACTCAACTGTATCTGGTGAGTAAATTTTCTGTACGTTTAGCAAGTATCAATTCCAACTTTACACACTCCGTGTCTCGTTTAAAACCACACATTATCGTAGAACTACAAGTTATCTGTTGCGATCAAGTTGACATTGGAAGCTCCATGGCAGTAGAAGGACGTACTTAAAGCAGAATGGTGTCTGCAAGTCAAACAAATGTATCCTCCACAGACTTAAAACTACGTAAAACAACTCCTGCTTCACAGCCAATATCCTGGAACAAAGCCCATTCTGCTGCACACTAAGTTCAGGAATAAATCTTCCCATTAGTTCTGGGTAAGACTATACAGATCTGTGTTCATTTTCTTGACTATGGTCTACGATTTCCCTCGAGAGCTCGATCGCAATTCTCTCTGACCAATTGCCTTCATCAAAGAATGTTAGTAACATTTCCAGCAAACTCTATCAACGAGCAATGCCTGTAACGATAATAAGTGAAACCGTCGGGTAATTTCCTCGTCAGTTCTTCTAGCGGATTTTTCTCCTTTCAAGTATGTATGCAAAGTAAAGATACTAGTGCGGCGCTTCCTTCTGTAGATAATACAGGGATGTTAACTTGTTCTCGAAGACTGCGTGTAATCAGACGCTATCCGGATGGGTCTATACAAACCGGCAGTGGTTTGACTTTGACATTTCAGAGCACTAGAGACGTGCATGTCACCAATAATCTCTATAATCTGGCATGGCCAAAATGTATTTCATTTGAATATTAGGAAAGCTTTGTGACCATGTGGCATTAGACGTGACAGAGTTGTATACATGTGCCTAACGACAGCGGCCAGAGAGAGAGGGGGGAGAGAGAGCAGGGAGGGGAGGGAAAGGGAGGGAGATGTGTTTTATGAGAGAATAAGGTGTGTGTGGGGGGTGGGAGAGGGGCAAGTGAGAGAGAGAGAGGGGGACAGACAGAAAGAGAGAGAGAGAGAGAGAGAGAGAGAGACAGACAGACAGACAGACAGAGTCGAGCTGGATGTATGGATTCGAGATACGTAAACCGGATGGTGCTTTAAAAATCAATGATGGGTCCAGGAACCATGTTGTATTAATATATAAATCTATGTCTTTGATTCGAAACGTGAGTAATAGCGACATATTTATAACTTTAATTACTGTGATAATTAACTATATATTCCATAAATTCAATGTGGTTACAATGAAAATCGTTGACAGTATTATAGCATATGGCATCAAATGAGCTTTGCTTTAGAGCTCATTGCCTTCCCTGGAAATAGCATAGTACCGGTATTGGAATATTGGTATTTACTGTGTTTGTTAGCTCCACATCCTCCTGGCATTCCTTCCAGTTAGTTATGCATTCATTTAAGACATCACTGCTTGGAATGGCTACTCTATATCCGTACGATGTAAATATATTCTACGGGAATATTAGCTATAGCTAGAGACAAATGAAAACTTCCATGGCATGAATATTATGTATGAGAAGTATCGTATCTCTAAAACAATTACTAGTACTTCACTTTGTGTCCTACTAATACATTAAGAATAAGAGAACGGTTTTGTGTGGTCCTATTGGTGTAAATGGTAAATTTCCATTTGGAAATATATATTACACTAACACAGATCTATCTCTCTCTCTCTCTCTCTCTCTCTCTCTCTCTCTCTCTCTCTCTCTCTCTCTTTCTCTCTCTCTCTCCCTCATTGCTACTAGCTACTCAATATGTCAGCATAACAGAAGCTATAATAGTATTTTAGTAAAGTAATAGTGGAGCTATTACTATTACGTGTATCGTGTAATGCATGTATAATGCGCTTTAGAACTGTTTCTAGCACAATGGAAATCAATAGGCAAGAATAGTATGCCAAACGTGCACATACTCATTAGTAAACCAGACAGAACTACGATACATAAATAAAATGTTCACCTGTTCACACCCCATACACCCTCATACAACTCTCTCTCTCTCTCTCTCTCTCTCTCTCTCTCTCTCTCTTTCCTCTTCTACGAGACCAGCAAATTTCAAGTGGGTTTCAGCATTTCGTTCAGCACATTCCGATCGCACGATGACATTGCCCATGATTGCTCCAGATGACAAGAGTTCACGATACGCCTGAATGACATCCTCAATGATCTGACCCTATGGCATTGTCAAATTAGATGTCCTGATGGCAGTCCATGACGTATCTCGACAACACATCTATGATCTACCCAGATGGCATCGTCCATTAATGCAGTATCTGTCCAGATGACATAGACATTAAAGTCGTATCCGTTCCGATGACATAGTCACTGATCTGTTCCAATGACATCATCTTACAACCTCCTTCATCCTCATGACATTGTCCATAAGCTGTTCAGATGACACAGATTTCTATTAGCTTTCCCAATGATTATAGTCCATGATGTAACCCAACGGCATTGTCCAATTCTCCCAGAATTGCATTCTTCGTTATCTCGACGACTTAATCGGACACATTGTGACAAATGCAATAGTGCTGACATTCGCTTTTAGCAATTTCGCAATGTATATATTATAAGAGGAGCAGAGAGATGGCATATAATTCTCGTCAAGCAAAACATTTTTTTATATTGATTTATACCTAGATTGCGTGATGAGTCACAAACTGTGATAGTGAGTTCCTTGTCTATAGTCCAAAGGTCATGTCAACACAACTTGCCATAGGTCAAATGCGTACAAACATATCTTAGCGTTGCGTTGCCTTAAATTGAGATATTTAGATAATGCCCCAAATTTAACAGTCTAAATTGCCATGCGGGTTCCTTTCGGCGTGGTTGCTATCCCAGTAACAATGCTTGGTTTCTGTGGTTACAAGAAGGTATGAAGAATTTGATTATTTCAGATGTACCGGAATGACCCACGTTTTATCTTTGCAGAAGTGTATAAAGACCATATTAGCCCATTAAATGTCAATATAACACTTCTGGCAATAACAAGTAGGCCTACTGTGGAATACCAGCAGGCATAGCGTTATTGCAGTGCTAAAGAGATTGGTTCGTGTAATTTCAAGCATGAATTAACAATTGTCCGAATGCAAACATACTCTACAGATACACTATCTACTTCAGGAAGAATCTACACTTATGGATATGGACCTCTTGAATATGAAACGTCATCGGCAAGACCCGCGACAATGAACCCAACCTGTCCAACGAGAGTCGTAAGCCTATGTTAGTGTATAGTCTACGACTCTCGTAGCGCTACGATCGCTCTGTGGAATGGGCCCCTGCATTTTGAAGTGCATTTTGTTCTTTGCGTACTTGTAAAGTTTCCGACGTACAAGCATTCATTCTATTACTTTAGCTATCATATTATAAAATCAAATATCATGTTGCCTCATCAATAATTATATTTATAGCGTACCTTCGTTGTATTTTGTATTTACGTGAAACATAATATAAGATGTATATGTGTGTGCACTTTATCTTACAAGAATGACCTTTTGTGTTAACATTTGTCATTCCATTCCGTAATACTACTGCTGCTAAGGATCCGTGTAGTTCGTAAGTGAGCACTTTTGTAATTATAAAAGTTATGGATAGTGCACATGTCAGTGTGAGCATAAATGTCAATTAAATCAATTTCGCTCTAAAAGTATCCTCGTGTTTCGACCGATAAAAATATGTTCATCATTCTATGGTAGTAAGATTTCAATAGCATCTCTGTGCGATCTAGTAATTAATTTGAAATGATGGGGTTATCTGCCCTTGCACACTATTCACGACAACTTAATTGTATGTATATTCTGGCAGGTAATGTTACAAACTCGTGTTTGGTAACGTTACTCAAAAACTATTTAACGCAGGTCACTAAAAGTTTGCACCGGGTTATGAAATGCATATTCCCTGACCCCTGACAGTCCTAAAAAGTTCGTGGATCGCCGAATGAAAATTCTGTCTATTTCACCTATTAATATTTTACTTCACACTTTGTTGCATTACATGCCAGACTATATATATATATATATATATATATATATATATATATATTACGAATTATTACGAAATGGTACAGGTTTAATTAAAGAATTTAAAAGATAAAACATAATGTCAGTTACAGCCATGATAATCCCTTTTTTTTTTAAAATAATTAAAGATTTGTTTGTTTGTTTTTCTTCTACCGTTAAAGTGCTATATGGTGATGTATACCCTCTCGTGACATTCAGCGAATTATATTTCTGATAAAAAAAATAATGATCAACACAATACATTAAATAAATTCCCATGAACAATTGTTAATGCATGCCATTGTCTTTGATGTATTTACGGAAAGCCATCAATGTCATTTACGAGTAGGATTCAAACACAGCACTTCCTTGATGTTGGCATACAGACAAATGTCCTCGCGAAACTACAGTGACCTTGCCCTAAGTCACGTGATCCCATTTAAGTGATGTGCCTATTAGTGTCATCACAAGTAGCCTAATGATTGGACATGCATTGTATTGGCGTCCTTAGCATTGTATTTTTTGTTTGTTTTTATTTTGGCAGAAAAGTACTTAGAAACGTGCAATAGTGTACATACCAATACTACAACTACTGCTGCTATTACTACTAATACTAATACTAATACTAATATTAATACTACTTATATTAATACTACTAAATTTTCCGTTTTAGAGAATTTGAGGGTTACTTTAAATGCATGCAAATGAGTATTTATTTGAAATTTGAAGAGGACTACTTATTTAACTTATTTGATCATAGCTCTTTAATTTTGCGCCGTCGAGTTTGCACATGGCTCGGGCATAGTCAGATTTATGCTGTCTAATACCTAAAACTTCATCTTCGCAAGATTAATATAACCTCATTGTCAATTTAACGTTAAATGATCAAGGCAGTCAGTTTTCTCTCGCCAATAAAGTCATGTATTCAACTGACTGCGGTCAAAAGGTCAAAAGAAATGTTGTCACAAAATTGAGAGTGGGGATTTTTCAAATCTGGATAATTCAAACCGCGAAACATGTCAATTATTACTTGTATTTAATATCTCTGCTTCGTGTTCATATTAATATTGCATATCAAGATTAATGCTGTATACTGTCTTAAGTGGCGTCCATAAGCCACTTGTATTTTAATTACTAGTAATTGCGCTAATGGTAAAACATTTAAATAAAATCTAAATACACTGTGGCTTAGTAGTTTACACTAAATAAAATCTAAATACACTGTGGCTTAGTAGTTTACATTAAATACAATCTAAATACACGATGGCTTAGTAGTTTACACTAAATAAAATCTAAATACACTGTGGCTTAGTAGTTTACAATAATTGAAATCTAAATACACTATGGCTTAGTAGTTTACAATAATTGAAATCTAAATACACGGTGGCTTAGTAGTTTACACTAAATAAAATCTAAGTACACTGTGGCTTAGTAGTTTACAATAATTGAAATCTAAATACACTGTGGCTTAGTAGTTTACACTAAAATCCAGTGCATACGTCAATGCGTAAAGCTGTCTGGTTCCTATGAACAGAGCTTTTGAGTTATCTAGGTATTGTAGGATGTTTATATTTACAACTAATCATCAGCACCAGAGACAGCAGCATCGTCATCGTCAGCATCGTCATCGTTATCGTCGTCGTTTCTTGCTGATTTTTTTAATCATTGTTCTTGTTGTTATTGCAGATCTTGTTGTTGCTATTGTCGTTATTTATTATTATTATTATAAATATTGTCGTAATGACTATTATACTGTATTACCATTATCAGAATTATGATAACCAATTTATTATTACCAAACTAACTAATGCTACTACTATTAATAATAATAATAACAATAATAGCAATCATAATAATAATAATAATAATAATAATAATACTCCTGCATCTAACGGTGAATTAACTAAAGTAACTGTTTTTAAGTGCTGTTCATTCGCAAAACCTAGAACCATAATACGGCGGGTGTACTTGAACTATTCGAAAATAGTATGTACTAGTATATAATTTTAAAATTAAAAACAACCGTTCATCCAAATATCTGCCAGGATTTATTGATGACTGTACAGTGTATCAAGTGATATGTAGAGGCACTTGTTCACGCTTATGCAAGATGCATAGAAACCCCAGGAACAAACATTCGTCTATATTCGCAGGAGAAGATTCTAATAATTAATGGTCAATATCTGAAATACACCACAGGTCGTACATCACCCCTACACCTCCCTTAACCTGTCTTGTTATTGAACATAGATCCGAGGCTATCCACGGTCAACCCTGGAGGCCACGAGAGTCGCTGTACTTGACATTATAACGTCTCCAGTACATGCATTTGGGGGATTTCCCGAGTTTGGAACTCCCGTCGCAGATCAAAGAACTATCTTCCTCAATAATGGTCTAATCAGAGAGTGTCTCACCATGAGCACATTTCCAATTCGATTGACCACCGATTGTTTACCAGTCGAGTGCGTGGGTTCTCATCATTATTAACTCTCGTTTGAAATGCTGCTAGTGACAAACGTGTCAATGGATTATGGTGGCATTCGAAATACAGGAATTGAGGTCAAGTTATGGTGTCACGCCATGATTCCACCATCTGCTGTTCTGAGAGGGTATTCTACGATCTTTAGGAAGACCTGAAGCTGTTCTAGTGCCGGTACGAAATGTGTGGATATGCCATGGGCTTAACATCTGAAGGTATTCTACCGTCATTAAGAGCTAGGTATTCTACCGTATTTTAACCGTATGTTAGAAAGTGAACGTAACAAACATCTGAGAGTGTTTTATCGCCTTTAAGAGATTCTGAAGGTATTCCACCGTATGTTTAACATATGTGGGTATTCTACGGTCGTTAGAAACCATCCGAGGATGTTAAACCGTCTTTAAGAACTTCTGAAGGTATTCCACCGTATGTTTAACATATGTGGGTATTCTACGGTCGTTAGAAACCATCCGAGGATGGTATATTCTACGGTATTCAAAAATATTATGTGGGTATTCTACGGTGGTTAGAAACATCTGACGGTGTTTTACCGTGTTTAAAAACATCTGATGGTATTCTACTGTATTCATAAAAATAATAGTGTGGATATTCCACGGTTTTTAGAAACACCTGAGAGTATTATCTCGGCGTTTAAATCATATGTAGGTATTCTAGGGTCTTTAAGAAAATATTAGAATTCCACTGTACATGAAGAGCGTGAACGTGTATTCTACCGAATTTAACATCTGCCTAAGAACATATTCATGTATCATATCGTCTAACACATGGACGTATTAGAAGATATTGGAGATGTCAAGTTATGGGTCGTGGTGATCATATCGCTCGCTTACCATAAATATCAATTATTGTTGTGCTAAATCATAGACAGCACATGTTGTTGTGTCTGCTTGACTAGAGAATCGAACACGGAACCAACAGTTGGCTTGCCATCTTGCCTTATCAGTAACTGAATATCTCAGATAATGTCCCTCAATTACGCTTCGTATGATAGTAATGTCTACTTTGTTATTTTGCTAGAAACATCAACTTCCAATTACGATTCATTTACGTTGTATTCGTGGATTTAAACCCTACATAAGAAAGGCTTACATAAACACGTCATGCGTGCGTATTGTTGAGCTTTTTTTGGGATGCTCCTATGCAGTATGTAATCGCCAAGTGCATTACATCTACTCATGTTGTCAGTAAAATATCGTAGATCTGTAAATGTCAACATGTGGCGTAGCTCGTATACGTGGAGAATGCCTTACGATAGTTATCATAGAAGTATTAGCATGTAATTCATTCTTACAAGAACGTCAGATGAAAATATTCAAGTTTTGTTGTGTGCATGGGAAATATCAATTCTCCATTTAGCTATGTTTTAAGTTATAATATCTGCTGTCAACTAGAGTAATACCGAACGATTATCATGTCATTTAATTGCAGACACTGATTCGTCGCACACGTTGCAAAGACATTACGGTCTACTTAGGACAAGCGGTTATGCAATATACAGACATGTGACGAAGCTGTTTTGAAACTGATAAGTAGAGCTGGCCTTTCTACTATATAGTACAGTGGTATCATCTGATGAATTACTTTACGTCATAGCTTCATTTAATATGTATTTTATGCGTGAGGGCTACTTTTGTTTTCAGTTTTAAGACATTTTAGATTAGACCATATGTTGTTTATGAAGTTTGAATGTAAGGTATGTCTCGTGGACATGATTTAACTTAAAATTAATGGCATTAAATACCGTCATAAAGTTAATAAACGTGTAGTAGAATATATATAAAATATAGGTTCTTAGTGTTGCATAACCAGTAATGTAATTCAATATTATTCAACATATGGTTCAAGACAACTCATGATATATCATATCTTGCACAGTAGTGCATAACACCTGGAACGATTTTCATTGGCTGGTTGCATGCCTTGCATCACAATGTTCCCACGCCTGTCATCGTGATAGACGGTTTCATTGGTTGGTACGGTCGGGGATGTATTCATCCGCCACTCCCTATTTGACTTCCACATGATATAATACGTTTGAGTTGTATGAATTTCAGTTTTAAAGTTGTTGGATAAAGAAATTAACACACTCTCTAGTGTGTCATATTGATTTTACGACACGAGTGAATCCAAAATTAATATTGACTTTTGAATCACTCGTGTCGTAAAATCAATATGACACGCCAGCTCGTGTATTAATCTCTATTTATTTATTTTAGTACTGTAAGTAATATATTAATGTGTCTGTATTGATCATGTACATTGCATACTGTACATGTACATATGTTATCATACGGAATGGATTCCCAACATTGTATGCGCAACTGAAACGTTAATAGTAACGACAAAACTTGGCGTTGAATAAGCATATAGTGATGATGATATAGTATTACCAATATAGCGGTATAACAGAAATAATCAAACATAGATGTAGATGCACTTAAATTTTTTTACATAATTGTGATAGTTCTTACAATGGTTTCATGAGATAATTAAAAATTACACTTGCGTGTATAATTTGATTCGCTGTTTATATTTCCGTTCAAAATCAGATCATTAATGGACAGTAAAAACAACAACCACGAAACTACATCAATAATGTTATGAATAATAGCACAGTGTCCCCTGTCTCTATTAGGGAAATATGAGATTTAGCCTAAAGATTGAAACAGTAACCTAAATCATTAACAATTAATCACTACGAACTACAACGTAATGTTAATAAGAAAGTTAACCTATGTCGTCTCTGATGGCAATTCTTCCATAATAAATCCCTGCTATAACGCATAGAGCAGATACAAACCTACACAAATACAACCCAGGAGTAACAAAATGCACTAAATTTGAAACCTGACTCAGGAAGCTGTTTATGGTCACTACATGTACTTCGCTGATATTCGAGTCCGACCAGTAACTAATGAGGTGGATGGTTTGCTCATATTATTGTAAAGGCATCGTATATCATGTTCCATGAATGAAAGGCTTTGTTTCTGTAGGTTACTAAGACTATTCTCTGTCACGTTTCTTTAAAAATACTGCACGCCCACAGCAGTATGTAAATATACATAGATTAATACACTCGCTAGTGTGTCATATTGATTTTACGACACGAGTGATTCAAAAGTCAATATTTTCCGAGCGACAGCGACTCGTGTCGTAAAATCAATATGACACACTAGCGAGTGTGTTAATTTCTTTATCCAACAACTTTTGAACGGAAATTC
>JAUTBT010085008.1:0-11917 GCA_032361225.1 Lepetodrilus schrolli | reverse complement strand
CTTATGGCCGCATTTAATTCCTACGCATTATGGAAAATAATGAAAGGTACGTCCGGGAAAAAAAACATGAATAGAGGCCTGGTCGATCGCAATTGTTGTCGCATTCATGTCCAAAAGCATGAGGTCGCATTAAATTAGTGACGCTTTAATTTCCTGATTTACAGTATGTTAGTGTAAGGCAATCCTCATGTAGGGCAACACAGTCTACCGAATATTCTCCGATATATTCTAACCTGTTTAACCTATATTCGCCATGTATTTAATCAGTGCCAACACATCAGAGATTCACACAATCAGGCATCATTATCAACGAAGCAAGTCTCCGTTGGCATTAAGCCCGTCTATGCATTCAGCAGCCACGTTCTGATATGGAACGGCCGCCATTATTTGGTCATTGGTTCGATTTAAAGCCTCAAATATTGCCGTTTAACGCAACTGAATTCCATTGAAATGCACACAAACGAACGACTGAATTCTTCAAGGAGGAAGTAATTAGATCACATTGTTGTAAACTCATTTAGTTCAATGACCTGGTAAGTGCAGTATAACATTTGACATTGACATATATAAAACATGATGAACTTATGTTACCTTTTTAGAACTTAGTCTGAGCATATACGCAGCTCGTCATACTTGTATATTTGGACTAAAATGAGGACTGTGCATGTAGTTCAGTATGTTGCAGTAGAACAATATTAGTTATAAATTGAACATAAAACCACCAGTTATATAGCTGAAGCATCAATTATTAAGGAATGGCTCCATATTGGCGTCAGCTCGTCCCAGAAGCGTACCATTGAACCTACATGTATGTAAAACAGATGCCATTATTCGACTAAATTCTTCATTATATGATTCAACTTGAAACGGAAATTCACAGCGGTGGACATACATATAAGAGCCGTGTGTACGTCCAGAGGTGGCACAACAGGCTTTCACACATATTATCCAGACAGTATAATACTGGCATTACGTGAGCCTCTCTATAACTATAGGTACTCACGAACGAAACCTGACCCTGGACCTTTTCGTCTCCTGTGAGTACGAATGTCCTATTCCGTTGGTCACTGGGCACGTTCGTATTTAACATTAATCTATAGAAACCCACCTCTACTTAAGAGACACGTTGATCAATACGGCAAATTTTATAAGGATTCTTGAGACAAATTAATCATGTTTTCTACCCGACTACTGAGAGCGTTGTTTGGACCTGTTAATTTATGTTAATTTATGTGAACCCCGGTGGTGATGAAGTGGCTTCATTTAGACGAGCCGACCTTGTCATTGTAAGATTTGAACCTTTATTGAACACTCTTCGTGTCCTCTCTAGTTGGTGATTAATTAAACCATATTGCTCTTTCATTCAGTTAGTCACGTATTCGACATATTAATCCAGCATATAAATGTTACAGAACTATGAGACATCATGTATAATAACTGGGTTAAATCTCAAAGAATTGTAATATTCGACATAGTGAAACAAACGATGTACCATTTCGTTATTTTATCAATACAGATTTGTGTATATTATATAACATCATATATTATACATGAATTTATATATGGCATAATATCAGGCTAGTGGCCGATCACTGATTCTGTATAGTCAAGGACATGCTATCTTGAAAGTCTTCAGATTGTATCAGAAGATGGATAGATAAATAGATAAATAGATGGATAGATAGATAGATAGATATATAGATAGATAGGCTAGTAGCATATTTAAGTAATTGTAGTAAGGTTTTGGTGCAGGAATTACCCTTGTAGTAAAGAGTTCCAGTGTTTTGGTGCAGAAGACAGAAATTCCCCTTGTAAGTACATGTATTTGCATATGAGAATAAACTATTTCGATTATTATTAGTTATCACTGATATTTCCTAGCTTTGAGGCGTGGCTTTGCAGTCTTCATTCCTAACCCTTCAATATACGTAGAACGTTACTCACGTCAGAAAATCTCGTTCTGACGGAACTCCATGTCATCTACTTCCTGTTAGATGATCAATCTCATTTCATAGGTTTTCTTTACTAGAAAATAACATTTACAAATTATATTTAATCAACGTTAAAAAATCCATAATGTACGCCAAACCCTTTGTAGATGTTAGTATTGTCGCACCCTACTCTACTATGTAATGGTTACTCGTTATATCTAAACATCCTTCCTTCCAAGACCGGCTCTCGAATAAATAGACGTTTAAAATAAGCGTAATAGCAGATATTGAATGTACTTTATTTGCTTTAATGTTTCGATCTGTGGCTGGTATCTGTTTCAAGTTTGTTGACTTAACTAACAGTTATATTTACATATCGGTAGAGCAATTCTTCTACCATGACTATGGAATATGACTGACACCTACGATCAGGAAAATGCATTACGATATAGTTTTCCAAGAATTATTATACATCTGGCCCCGAGATTACGAAAACGTTTTGAATACGAACGGATGCTCAAGCTAAGGTTTTGTTTACAAGTCACCACATACAATTTAAGCTTGAGTATGAAATCCTACTGAACAAAAATCGTACATGATGCTATGACTGACATTTTAAACTATAGCTCAAATAATCGTGATAGAAAGTATCGGTCAATAAACTATCATCCTCTAAATGACAGTTTCACATAACACAGGTCAGCGTAAATACAAATTAAACGGTCTTATAGGGCTCATCATCATACTTACGTTTTGTTGGGATAACGACACGTGCTGGAGGACCAATTTCTCGGGCTTCAAATAGTCTATAAAGTAATACTATGCTAAGAGTATTGTTAGAATACGCATCAACACGCTGTCATAAAGGTAGGGTATTTTTCCACAACGCTTTCACATTCCACAAATAAACCATAGCACCCTCTTTGCCATCCTCTAAATACAGACCATTATGCGTGTTTAACATCAGTCAACAATGTTAATTCGACTAAATGGCCCTTGTTCCGAGGATGCCTATCGCCTAGATAAATAGATACGAAAGCGTTATGATCTTCTAAAATACGAGAGCTCCGTGAAACGAAACCCACGATCAGAGACGTAGTGTATTTCAGAAGTCGCGGAGCCTGTGTCTAAAGGATGTGAAATCGTGTACTATTGTCAAATCTACGCCCGGTTTTATACATTGTAGGCCCGGAAGAATGCAGAGGTCATCACACTCATGTTGTAAATGGCAGAGCATCAACGGTTGCAAGACCAGCGATGTCTTTCGCTGTGGTGGATCTACTTGCGTGCTTCTTCGTTCAGCACGTTCTATGTCAATAAGAATAAATCTACGAAAGTGATCGCTATACGTCACGCCTCTGAGTTTTTAAACAGTATTACCGCTATATATAAAAAACATTCCAGGTGCTTAAGAACACCGTGCACAGAATTTGATAATAATACAAACATACAGACAATGGGTAATGGCTATACGGTACAGTTACCACAACAAAAGAAATGTTAGGTTGTCATAATAGTTTATGAACACAAACCACTAATACTTAACTTAAAATAACGTTTTTATACAACGCGCCGTTAAACATGCTACATGTACGTATATTGATATAACATTACAGTTTGAGTAAACTGTGAACTAATACCCAGTCGATGCAATACTGCTTATGAATAACGAAAGAACAGATACGTCTTCATCAACATAAAATAATGGAATTGTTGGTAAACAACTATAATGTTTGGAAAAGAACAAAAGAAAAATAGCTGTTATTTTTTTTCATTACCACATTTCTAGTATATTTTTGGTTTGTATTTTTATGGTGAGGTGCTAAAATAGTGTTTTTCTTTATTAGAGCACGCTTCTGTTACTGTGGCACCCAACGTATTTCTTGTTGTTTCTGTTGGTTTATTTACGATGAGTATTCCTACACAATTCAGAGCTCGCCGTTGTATTTGTAACTGGCTGATGCAGTCCGTGGATTAGAGAAGCGTTATGTCTGTAGAGCGTATGCCATCTACTCCAGTCCAGTCTCCGTAATCTCTATTGTACTGTAACATCATCACTACCAATATTTACTACTATCCACGAAACCCTACTGTTATCTAAGTAGCAATAAATATTGATAGCGATGTCATAACAGTATATCCGTAAGAACCAGTCGATTTTGGCCCACAAATTGGGGTATTGTCCTGTGCTTGATAGGATAAACATTACAATGGGGAACGGGTCTGAGGTATCTTATGTCCAAAACAAATTGTACTGTCGTTGTGTTTATTTGCTTTGGTGCAATGCAGATAGTTAAAACTGTTTAATTTTAAAATGTTGAGTGGTGGTGGTTTGGGAGGGAGGGGGGGGGGGGATCTCTCTATTGGCAAATATGTTAATATGTGGATCATCGCCATTGCATACTTCTTGAGAACAACTTATGTGTGTTACTTATATTACTATGAACCCCGAATGAATCAGTTGTATCGTTATGCTTTCCATATGTATATAGTTACTGCATTACAAGTGACATGGTATGACCCATACACCTCACACCCAATCTCTCTCACACACACACAAACACACACGCACACACACACACACACACAACCAGACATGCACACATGCACACATATCCATCGTATATCAAAGTATTACTATTAAAATATTCCCCGTTATCTGATATTTCACCCGCTGTAAACATTCAAGGACGTAGTATGTTAAAATAAGCCCTAACATATGTCATCAAAGCAATCTATTCCTCAGTTTAGTTTCAAGCGAAATTAATAGCGTCGCGGGAAGCAACGTGCCACTGCTTGTATTAGTAACCATGATCTACGTCGAATGGCAATGAATGTAAACTGAGCAATTGGTTTACACCAGAAAGACTAATTATTTTTTAAATACTAGTACTTAGCATTATCCACTCTTATATAACGTGGCATGTCTATACGTTGACGTAAAATTAAAGACGTTGTCATTTATCTTGTTGATGGCTCGGAAAATGACTGCTACATTTACCAATTAACCCTCTCCACGCAACTGAATATGCCATAAAAAGCACTCCCCATGTCTAATCAATCCAGCAGGAGAGGGTTAAAGCAAGATCATCTATGCCTGCAATATTAAAAATATAAATATTTTGTCTAGTGTAACTTCTAGGGGGAAATAAGGAGAACATTTTTTTCAACGTTATATAATGCTATATCGTCAATGAAAACAGTTCTCTGTTCTAAATATTACAGCAGCTATTTGTAGTCCATGGGCTGGGAGGGTCTATCGTGCACCCCCCCCAACCCCCCCCCCCCCCCCCACCTCCGAACCTCCAAGAATGGTATTTGTTCAGGGGACGCCACCCCTCTCCATTTATTACTACTTTTTACATGTGACCAAGAAAACGTTGCACTGTCCATTTCCAATGCATTACTGATACTAATACGGCTGTGGTGCTTATCATTTCACGTCAATAATATCTTATGTTATGCAAATGTAGATAGTGAAATGGGCGATTTTCTGTTATATCTGGTTGTGGCACAGATACTCTGCTGGTAAATATTAACATTTATGCCACAGGCTACATGCTGTAGTGTAGTACAGACTATTATATATTGGTTAAGGTGTATGCACTTTTTTCTTGGTAACATGTAAAATATCAATGACGGGGGACCCTGAACAAAATGATAACACTCTTGGAGGTTCTGGGGTGGTGCTGTGGTACATGATGGGCATTAAATCTTCCCTGTACGCAAAGATATGACGAAAAATTACTTTTATTGGCGGCTAGTTTGAAAATCAAAATGGATGTATACATTATTTAAACAATTTGGTGTATAACTAGTCCTAATGGATTGTTTGACCCATAAAGTGTGGGTTTAGACATCATACTTAAGTTTGTAGGAGTCTTACAAGCTGTTGCACATTCACTGCACCACATGTACAACTACCGCATTGAACATACGCTGAGCGTATGGAAATTGGCGGGATATAAATACACTTATTATTATTATTATGTGAAAAAGCCCATTTCGGCTGGCGGCCATGTTGAAAAACGGCGGAAATGCATAGTGCAACCCAACTTTTTTCTTGGTAACATGTGACCTATGCCCTATGCAACGATGAGTTTGCCTCTTTAAGTGTATTAGAAGTTGATTTATTAATAATAATAATATTAACAATCCATAGATTTGTATAGCCGATCCCAAATGAAATGTTATTTGTTGGTGGATAATGCCGTCTGATCTCTTAAGATTTAAATTCAATATTATAAATATACCGTATGTTGTAGTTCCATCAAGCAGCATATAGACATAGTTATAGCAAAATGCACCTTAATGGATGAACTTGCATTTACCAAAACTGCGAAGCTCTGAACTACTGGGCTAATTGGAACACATTATATCAAGCTGACAGTGTACTAAGAGACAATCCACTGTCATATATACTGTAAATCAGGACATTAATGCGAGCATGATATTAATGCGAAAATCGCGATTAGCTTATGGTCGCATTTAATTCCTACGCATTATGGGAAATAATGAAAAGGTACGTCCGGAAAAAACACTATCGCATTTAATTGTTGTCGCATTTGTGTCTAATGCTTGAGGTCGCATTAAATTAGTGACGCATTAATTTTCTGATATACAGTATATATATATATAATTGTAGATAAACTACATTGATGTGTCATGTGCCATCCAATAGTAACGTCAATTCGCGACTGGAGAATTAATACGTCAGTACATATGGGTTCCCGCTAGGATCAACATCTTTAAAATTAATGTCAGCTGTCTACAGAACTGATTTGATATAATATATATTTGTTCATTATGTACATAATAGTTTGTCCAATCTGCAACATCGACTTCATGTGTGACAGATGCATTGACAAAGTGAAATTACCTATTATATTTCCAATAATACCAAGGCTACGGTATATTGTACGTATTCCCAGTGCAAGATATGATGGTTAGGCAGCCAGACGAATCGTATCATGGTTTATAATCACGATAGGATGTTTTCATTGGTATATGTGTATGATCAAATATAGGTCGATCCTGTTTGTTCGTGGGCAACTCTTGTAATTGTTAGGAAACAATCGATTCAGGTATTGACAGAATCCATTTTCTCTGCTTTATATGGAAGCTAGCTTTAAATCCCTACTATTCTAAGTACTAGTAGTATTCTAAAATATGTGGATATGTAAAATGAATATTTAAACGCATTTAGTGGTTTTAAACAGTATGTGTACACTCAGATAGTACATATGTAGCCAACTATAATGATACTTAATATTACTGACCTTCTAGATAGAATAATATTAATAATAATATTTTGTACATTTCTCAAGAAGTTACCATACACGTACATGGGTGTGGCAGTCTTCACATCGATCCCAATCCCAAGTAACCAAAATATTCGATATATTCATGAAATTTACAAGAAATCAAAATTGACACTACGACCAAAATAAATTAGTTCGGTCAGTAATATAAAACACATTTTTATACCTTTCTCTAGAACGTATTCCTTAGAATAGTTTATAAACGTTTAGAAAGAAATTTACCAATTCTTGGGCTTACGTATTAGGAATAAATTAATTTTGTTGAAGACATACCAGAATGATCTGGATCACAAATTTCAGACGAAAGAAAAACTCTAAATTCACTGAATCAATCTTTGTTACAATACCTAAGCCTGTACCTTTTGAAACCAGTTTTGTATGATGTATACGTGTGGCGGTCAGTTGCCTCTGATCGAAGATGTATAATGTTTCTATCAGAATCTAGAGGAAATGGAATGGAATGAATACATTGTATCTGTTAATGAGCTACGCGTCTGGATGTCTGCAGCTGATTCTAGATGTCTTTAAAGTAACATTACATGGCTTTGATCAGTCTGTTGTCCAATTAGTCTTTCTTACTCTAATCTAACGTCCATGATAGCATCCTGGGCAAATGGAGATAATTGTAATAGCTGGAAAAACAACACTAACCAGTCTACTCGTAAATTAGTTTGGAAATTATTGTAAATTAATGCTACCACCAGCAGAGAAGTGTTTCAATACTGGAGTGTTTACAATAATCCAGGTGATTTTGAGGTCAACACTATTTCATACAGTAACACACTCAGAAGAGAAATACACTGCATGCATTTATACAGTGGTACCGTGCAGCTACGTGTATGATCCTTGGTTCCTTAGTACCAGCCGGTGCTAGTGGGGTTACTGCAACACTCAGGGCTACGAATATTACAGCTTTCGTCCTACCATAATCTGATAAGCCATGATATGAGAGAAAGATTTTCAGAGCGGTTCTAAAAATAATAAAAACCAAAGAAGCAAAACTATCATCGCGAGAATTATAGTATCGTATATTTTATTAGAAGGTCAATTAAACCATATCACGTTTGTTTATGGAAATAGTTGGGTAATAGGATAACGCACACGAGCGTTGATGATAGCTATTGGACATTTCACCGTCATAATTGGTTCATCACAGTGGTTCATTGAATCCACAGGAGAAACACTTTACGTATCGGAATAAGGCCACGCAACTTACTTGGAGAAACTGTACATACCTCACAAAGAAGGGCATTAGTTGTTGCAGCGGAAGTGACACCTAGTGCGGGGTATTGTATTTATAGTCTCTTGGGGACAGTGATGAACTAGTTCCGCTGAGAATGACGTCGCCCAAACGTGTTGGTCATCAGATACATGGGATTATATCAATTGTAGTGTCTGGCAATGGCATATCCGTTATTAATCGTACTCATTTGCGTCATTGTGTAGATATACAACGTGAATGTACCATATAAAGGTACTAGTTGGTGTTATGGACTACTTTCTAAATCTCTTCGTGTGGATATTCCCCTGGGTCTTGTTTCACGAAGCTCTCGTATCTACTACGAGAATACAGTCAAGATGTATTGTAATGGATACATGTAAGTTCTACATGAAAGGGTGTCCATGTTGTTTCATTATGGTCATCCATTGGCTTTACTTGGTGTATCCGTATGAGCGAAAGACTGCCGTTGTGACATAAAATAACAACTAACACACACACACACACACACACACACACACACACACACACACACACACACACACCTGGCCTCTCCTTTTAGCATATTTGGATGATGTTTAGTAATTATTAATATATATGCAGTCTTAGTCATATTTACAATCTTTCGTAAAATTATATTGAAGCAGTTGAACGTAGCGATGTCTAATATTCAGATCTTCAGCAAGTGTTTCTACACCAGATGCTTCAGGAGGTAATTGCGTACACACCGTTTTCATTGTCCCACGGAGGACTGCTAGGTGTCTGCATCTGTCCAGTCCCTCACCAGCCTGGTCATTACGATACAGTGTGACGACGAGGAGTGGTTTCAGAGTCATCCCGGCGTGGGCCAGGCACCGTGGGTCATCCACTGACATTGTCTGCATGGCGATGCCTGGCTGCCCACAGCGGAGTCACAGAACAGACTCCGTTCCTTCAGCTTCACAGGATTTGCTATTCAGGAAACTCACAAGCCATTAACCATGCTTGACACTCACACTGACCCCTTACACCCGACGTCGTTAGGGAAATTATGGAAGTTGCGTTCACAAGTAGGAATATTGACCAGGTCAATTGGAGGAACTATGAATTGATTTTCATTTAATGGTGTTGGTTCTTTTCAACTGTAAAATTAGTCTGCAGTGTATGAAGACTGTAGAAAACACTAGACACAGGGGTAGCACTTATATACATGTAGTTTCCATGTGGCTGGATGTCGGAGGTTATGAGATGGAATATTCATATCGAAGGTGGCCATGCCGGAGACATCAATTGTATATAGATTCACGACGGACATAAACAGACTTGGGATGTTTCAAGAGAACCCAAAAGTGCTATCCATTAGTTCTTCATGTACATTAATCACGATTGGTTCGTCTGTACCAGCCATGGCCAACGTACTCGAGGTTGTACGAACTTTGGAGTGTCTGAAAACTCGCACCATGATAAATTATGGTGTATTGTGACTACAATGGTCTCTGATACGGGAATTATTAAGCATTATTAGTTAAATTCACGTTCTTTGTTGATTCAATTATATCTGATAGTATGTTAATTTAACATTTACAGTTAAATTAGCATTTGGTATCAGTTAATATGAGACATCGGTTAATGTTAGACACGACTGATTTTGAACACATTGTATCCGGGAACACTTCGAATACTATTTGAGTAATAAAAAGTGTTCGTGAGGTAATTAGGTAGCATATCAGAGTCAAGTTGTTCGCCGTAGTAAATTTAGTTCCAGTGTCAACGGAAGATAGTAGGATTATTAGCAGTGGAATTGGAACGCCCTTCAGGACGGACACCTTACATTACAGGAACTCTGGTCTCCACACGCACGCAGACTTTGGTAACTGTCCGCGACATATAGTGATCACCTATAGAGGATTTACACAGCTAAAGCTCTTCATCAGTTTGTCCCCACAGAACAGTGGCTGTCAGAGAGATGCTAGTCTCTTGGACCAGTGTCCTGGACACGCAGATATAGGCATGGCGGGTGCATTCATTAGTCCAAACATGATGTGTAATAATGGTAGACATCCTGGAATCAGTTATACTATTAGTGGTTAAATCAATGAAGGAATCTTCACTATGCTAGAATATATATCTTTGGAGATTGCTTTACTTTCAGTCTACCAGTATACAATCATTTGAGATAGCCTAACCCATTATAGCTTCAACTAAGTATATCAGTATACAACCATTGGATTGGGACATTCTTCTGGTCTCCAGATAAATGCCATTGATTTGTGTTGTATGCTATAATCAATTCCACGCTTGGGAAGCAACACCTTTTCATTCATCACCACCTGTTTTTGCCTCTAAATCTGTTTTTGATTGGCCAATCGAAAAGTATGTTATAAGCGGTCCATCAACTGTGCGATCGAGAAGGATTTGATTTTCAAAACAGCCTAATATGTATGCCATCATTGATTTTGTTCAACTGGCCTGAGATGTAGTAGATCTAAGATCAGATTCTGAAAGAAAAGCAGAGTGTACCGGAACCGGAAGTAACACTTGAGAACATAGATTTTTCTTCAAACCGGTAATTATTTGTTCAGGAAAAAAACATTCGACGTTATCTTTCTTTGCAAGCATGTGTTTACAGTGGAAAATCTCTGAAGTGTTCTATGTATTAGAAATATGACCATCCATTCTCATGACGTCTTTGATAAAGTGTGATGCACAAATCAACGGGACTGTCTCATCTTTCTACTACATATTTCTACCACCCTCGCTCAAATGTTTCTGAAAGGGCGGATTGAGTGGTTTGTACAAGATGGTCATAGTCTGCTTTCTGCTGTCCCGAGGCGTGTGCACGGTAGCGATAATTAGCTACATCGACCCGTGTACTTGGTCAGACATAACCTTCTTGTACTGGCGGTTAGAGCCGCTTTCAAGATTATTTCTCGTCTAGCACAGCTTGTCGCTTTACTGCAGGACGAAATAGCCGCCCCGTAAAACGTAATGGGAACCTGCTGGCACTGACTAGTACTGACGAACCAAAGATGATAACTGCAGTGCCACAGAACATATTTGGGGCTTTTTGCGTACAGTAGCCCTTACAATGCTACATCCGCACATTGATATGGCCTGTGTTGTATGCATTACAACATGTGATATCAATCTTTTACAGTCAACATCTAACCAATGGAACAAAAGGAACAAGCATCGACTTCACTACTGAGACTAAGTACCAATTAATCATGGGACATTTTGTTTACAACATGATTCAGTAGCGCGTCCATTTAATTAAGGGATAGAGCACGGTCTACCCCGATATATAGTGTATTCAAGTATATTCTTGCCCTGAACTATTGTAGTTAAAGTATGAGGACGCTAGTTCAGGGCAAAACTATACTTTAATACACTATATATATATATATATATATATGGGTAGACCGTACTGTATCCCTGAAATAAAGTAATGTCGGCGTCTTTGATCT
>JAUTBT010085007.1:0-11917 GCA_032361225.1 Lepetodrilus schrolli | reverse complement strand
CACACACACACACACACACACACACACACACACACACACACACACACACACACACACACACGCGCGCGCGCGCGCACGCACGCACGCACACGCACACACACAATCATAATAATAGTTGATACCAGAAACAATTTCAATCTGTTACCTAGGTGAGTAGATGTATGTAATATTTGCCGTTGTTTGTGTTGTGTACAGAGAATGGTGAAGGAGATCAGAGCAGTACATCGGTCCTGGCCACACTGGCAGCATTAGCAGAGGCCACCGCCCCCATCAACACAAGTATGAGCCACCCGCACTGCTAGAAACAACTTAATATATCATGTTCTAAGGGTTTAGCTATGGCCCCGTTCCTTTGAGCTCTGCTAAGTAGTGCCGACCACGCAGGAAAGGTACAGTGACGTCACGACATATTAGGCAACTCTTTTCAGCCATCTTGCTTCATCTGTCTGTCTGAGAACACTTCGCACACCTGAAGGGAAAGGGGCCTATTAATATTTCTACTGTTAAACAGTTGTCAGGACACCCTTGTATACAGACAATTATCACCTGTCAAAGAGCGGTATAATATTTCTCATTGATAAGTATTAGTCACTCGGGCATTTGTGGCTTCCCACAGTAGAAGAAAGGTTAACACAATGTGATTTGACGAAGCAGTTATGACACAATGTTTACCTTTGTTACAGATGTGAGTTCTACTGAGGCCATGTCGTGGCTGGAGAGCCAGGGTATCACAATGATATCAACAGCTGATGGTGGGATCATCACGTCTGCAGTGGAGAGTGGACAGACCATCAGCCTGACAGGCACGTAGTCTACACCACGCCATTTATATATATCTTTTTTTAAATTTATTTATTTAAGGATTGATGTGCAAACTATGAATCTGTTCATATTTCGATGATTTTCTTTTTTATGGCAGTCAATCTTTATAAATAAATTACTCAACAAATTGGTGGAGATTTAATGGTTTAATAAGGTGGATCAGTTGTAATTAATATTTTTTTAGAGCTGAGCATTAATATTTCCAACAAACGCTCGGTGATGCATACCGACCAGTCACCTGTCAATCAAGAGGGAGTGGGTAAATATCTTTTTGGTTCATTTTAAGTATGATCCTTGAATACAATACTTTTGGTATTTATGAGTAATTGAGATCTCCGGGATTCACTTTAACTGTACTGATACCTCAATGAATGTAAAATAAATTGCAGTTAGAATCCTCAACACATTGGTGAAAAATTAAGTAATTCTATTGAAATGAACTCTGAAGCAGTTCTGTCATTTGACCATGACGTCATTACGTCATAGAGGAAGCTACGCCGTCAATTGTGTCACAGTGGACTGCGTCACAGTTATTGACTAGATTCGTGTCCTGTTTGCGCTGAACTTTGTGCAGTTACCTTGATTTTTTAGTACAAGTTTGTCATTTCAAAAGTAGATCTTTTGTGGGAGTCGCCTGAGAAAATTTCATTCATCGAAGTATGGCAATGTCTTGGGATCATGTTGACCAATCAGATTGTCGGATTCACTGTATATTTATTTATTTGGCAATGTAATATAACACTATACACAATAATATTAATAGAATAAATAATATAAACAGCACATAGGAATGATTAAAATTCATTAAAAGAAATATAATTTTCATCTCATATGTTCAAATTCTACGATAGGTCTGGGGCAACTTTAGCACATAGTTTCAAATTCATGCTCTATTCAAATCATTGATGATATTCAGTATATACTGTAAATCTTTGGAATAGAAGCCCAGTCATCTATTAATTATGTGATGTTCTCAGACCGGGCTTCTATTTCAAGGTTGGCTTATTTTCAAGGCGGGCAGGTGGTTTTTGACATTATATGAATCATATTCTTAACTTTTTAAAACACCTTCACTTCATGCTGACTTGTTGGACATGGAACAAACTGACGTCATAATATTAAACTGATGCAGTCGTAAATCTATATGGATATTCCTTGGGTGCAATGTACTCTACTTAGGGCAGGCTTCTAAATGAAACCGGGACATAGGCATGATTTCCTCCTGACAAGGCAAAATATGACAGAAATAATATGGCTGGTTGATTTGTCAGGAAATTCAGCTAGCCGTTTTGACGCGGCGACTGCTCACTGAGATTTCTCAGTCTACAAAGACTGGTGTCTGCCGGAGAGGAATTTTCCAGGATCGTTGCATCAAATCAGGCAACCTAGCTGCTGGAAGTAGCTTACTGGCCTATACCAAATCAAGCAGCCATAATCTTGAACCCTACTCAAGTCCCAAACATGAACAAATCATTCCCTCCTTACTGTCGTAGTTTGCTAGCCCACATTTACACTTCCTGGTTTCAGAAGCTGGTAAGATCGCGCTGAACCTGATCCGACAGCAGGGGTTGGGGACTACGGATGTGCAAGATGGGGAGGTAGAGGCTGCTGATATTGATAATGTTATCAACGACGACGATGAGGACCAGGTGAGTTACTTCCCCTTTGTCAGATGGTCACAATAGAAAGTAAATGGGGACAGGTGGTAGCGCAATGGTAGAAGAACATTTTAACTTTGGAGACAAAGGCCCAGGTACCAATCCAGTCCTGAGAGCACGGCATCAATGTTCGCAAAAGTGAGGATGTGCTGTCTAGAGTGACAATGGAGATTTCATCCTTAGTCTGTCGGTACTAGCATGCACTCGCAGATTACTGCAACATTCAGCGCTACAGATGTCGCAGGTTTCCTCCTGCCCTAAAAATGTATGTAGCATCCTGTATATATTAATACCTTAAGATGCTTTACAGTCAGGCTTTACAGTCGGGCTTTACAGTCAGGCTTTACAGTCAGGCTTTACAGTCAGGCTTACAGTCAGGCTTACAGTCAGGTTTACAGTCAGGCTTTACAGTCAGGCTTACAGTCAGGCTTTACAGTCAGGCTTACAGTCAGGCTTACAGTCAGGCTTTACAGTCAGGCTTACAGTCAGGCTTACAGTCAGGCTTTACAGTCAGGCTTTACAGGAATCTTAACCATGTTTTGTCACAAGAGATGTTATGTGTGTGTTGACAGAAAGTGATAACTATCGTGGCCAGGGACGGGAACAGCGACATCCCCAATGAAAACGGCACAGTGCTGGTGTCAGTCAACGCTGATGGCACGACCTCCGAGATTCCTATGGAAGGTGAGGTCGTGGAAGAGGAGATAACTCCAGGTAATTACCGGCCGTTGTTTAGCTGCGTGATGTGGATAATTCATGCTTCTACTGGTCTCAAATCTTGATCCATGTATATATTATTGTAATTAACATTTTAATGCATGGCCAGGTTGTTTTAGAAGTAAACTTATTATTTCATCTGGTGATGCAGAAGTAACAGGGCCGCTACTAACGAAGATAAAAACAGAAGATGGGGTAGGGGAGGTAATCCTGGAGGAAGTTCCTATGCTGGAAATGGAAGGCAGCATTGTGGAGGAAGAGACACCATTGGTCATGGCCGAGGAGGAGGTAACTGCTGTATAAATGCGTCACAAAGCCTGTATCAGGTCGCATGTTATGTCCTGTCCTGTAGGTGGCCTGTGGTTGCCATTAGGAAAGGTCACGTATGGGTGAAATATTCCTGCTGTGATGAAAAACACTAATTCAATGAAAAACCTTCAGGAAATATGATATTCAATGTTTGTGGATTCTCTGATAGATTTTCATATGACTATTATTATACTTGTATTTCTCAGAGGTGTGTCCAGGTTGGAAATGGTATTGTCCAGTTTTGTTTCACTAGTGTAGTTTTGTTTCACTAGTGTAGTTTCTATGTTCTCCAGACCGATGAGGTGGATCCCCACGAAGACCAGTTGAGGAAACAGTTGGAAGAAGTGCAGAAACAGGCGGAGGAATACAAACGGCAGCTACAGGTGAAGGAGGAGGAGGCGGAAGGATACAAGAAGAAACTCATCGAGATAAATAAGTCCCCAGAGAAGTCGTCTGGGGAATGATGTTCTTAACACCCACACACCCCCCTCGTGTTTCTGTCCAGTGGGTCGTACAGACAGACGATCAGCCATATGTCCCCAGTGGAAGGGAGTTACTTCATCAATGACTGTTTGTTACATTCCTTCCAAGATCTGAATAACTTTTTTTCATCCTGGAATCGGCTGAAGGAGCAGGTGTACATGACGATATGTTTGTCATGGCTACCAGGCTGCTGTAAATAATCATTCATCATTCAAAACAGCCTGCCATTGCTTTTACTTGTCCAAGATCAATTGACAAAGTTCCACTAGACTTGACACTGTCCTCATAGTGATGTTCAGAGTCATCATTACAGATTGTCATCGTGTCATCATTACAGATCGTCATCGTGTCATCATCGTGTTGTGGTGCAGGAAGTAGCACAGTGGGAGATCCTTGGTTTGTCAATACCAGCTAGTGGTCCTAGATATTCCCAGACACTCCGCGTCATGGATGTTGTAGGCGTCCTCATCTCATAGCGAACACAGTGGCATGTCTGCTACTGTTACAGTTGTAGATGAAGATTTAACTATCTCCTGTTGAAGCCAGTATTAGGTCATATTTTTACAGATAGTCTTAATGGGAGGCGGTAATTTTGTAACCAAAACGATTTCGTACCCATGATTTTCAGTAATTTCATAACCAAAAGTGATAGTAATTTCGTACCCATAACATATAAAGTATGTTGTTTTGGATACAAAGTTACCTAGTGATAGAAAATTATTTTGAGTACGAAGTGATGGTACGAAATAATTTTGGGTGAGATTACCTGGGTACAAAATTTGTTGTGGGTACATACAGCTGTCTTAACAAAAAAATAAACTATGAGAAACAATGTAAAAGAAGATCATTACGAGTTAATAATTTTAACAAATGAAATAATGTATCCGAAATTATTAATAAGTATTAAATGCCATAGTACTGAATGCTTGTCAATATCGATAAAAACATTACCTAGTAAAACGTTAAATATTTACATTTATATTTATACATTTTCACTATTGACATGTTATCAAGTGGTTAACATGTATCATCAAGTGGTTCACACCATCGTCAAGTGGCTACGGCTAGTGTGGTGTCGGCCAAGGCATGCAGCGTCTCGGGGCGGAGTACAGGGAACTTCTACTACCACAGTCTGGCGTCGTATTTCAACTCCATCATGGTGTACATAGTCGTGTATTGAAATCACATCCAATAAATTTTATTATTTTGAATGTGGTGTTGTATTTGAAGGGAATTTTGCAAATGGTATTAATGCTCAAGATATTCACAAAGGAGTTTTCTAAATCAATATTTTAGAATGATTAATTATAAAAATATTGTGCAGTTCGGGCAACATTATGATCTCTTCAGTGCCAGTGGCATAATGATTAGTGTCGTCTGAGAGCGGCAAGTCATTGGTTCAATCCCCAACCGTGTCATACCAAAAGATGAAACCAGGTGGTATTTGTTATTTCCCTGCATAGTGCTCAGCATTAAAGGGGCAAGGACTGGTCGACTTATAATTAATATGGTGTGGGGCATTCATGTCCAAGCAGCAGCATGCTATATAATTCTAGTGAGCTAGTACCACCAGCCATTGGAAGCTCAGACTAATACAGGCAGGGCATCTGCACTCATGTTGGGGATAAATGTTTGATAATATTTATTTATGGTTGTCACAAGAATGTTTTCATACAACCTAATAGTTCTCTTGGGATCGTATGTTACATTGTCATCTTTATAAACAGATTGAAACATGTCATCTTCATAAACAAAGACTGAAATGTGTCATATTTATAAACAGACTGAAATGTGTCATCTTTATTAACAAAGACTGAAACATGTGTCATCTTTATAAACAAAGACTGAAACATGTGTCATCTTTATAAACAGACTGAAATGTGTCATCTTTATAAATAAAGACTGAAATGTGTCATATTTATAAACAGACTGAAACATGCCTTCTTAATAAACAAAGACTGAAATGTGTCATCTTTACAAACAAAGACAAACAAGATTTTTCAGTGAATTAATGAATTGGTGTTTTATGTCGCAGGGGGAATATTTCATCCATACAATGTTATTTAATAAAATAATTACTAATTACGGATGCAAGAAAAGAAAATAAGCATGAAAAAAAATGCCAAAAAGTTTTTAAAAATACAATATGAATGGTGATGTAGAATATTGACATATACGGAAAGTATATGATTTTAAACTTCGTAAAGTCAAATTTCCGTTAACAGGGATAAAGGAGAAAATTATTTCTCCATATTTTCTAAATATAAGGTGCTCAGGAAAGATTTTTCAGTAAAATTTATTCAAAAAACAAAATCATGATATAAGAATATAGGACATGCTCAACATATTACATTCAACTTAACTCTTGAAATATGAGCATTTCAGTAGATTTATCATTTCCTAAAATATCGATACATAACATAATCGGTAGGTAACCCAATACAATGCACATACTTATACAACAATATCAATTTAATATTTGCACAAAATACAAGACATGCACTAACTGGCAATACTGAGGAAAATGTCTTGTCTGTTTATATATTTGTTTACAAGGTGGATCTCTAGCTTGTCTGCCACGTGAACAGGTCTTCAGGACATCGCATGCCGAGCTATAGCTGAAACTCACTATTACTGTATACATGCATCTTGTATTGATACGAGCGACTAAATTCAGTAACATAACATCATGTCTTCACCAAAACTGTCCTATTGCTCAACGTTTTGTCGGTGAAATACAGAGCAAGTCAAACGTTTGAAGGTTGTACGTTATTATTCAGATAAATAATACATGATAGCAATCTTGAATAGTCTTCAATAAATAATTTCTAGATCCATTACTCTGTTTCATTAAATACTAATTTGGGAGCAATGCAGGTTTCACCACTCGCTTGTATGCAAAAATTGTATACTAAATGGCAGCCACCATGTGATTTCCTTGACTAATTGTATATCTCGGCTCTTGTTTACAAACAGTCTTGGGCCCGTTCCACAGAACAATCGTAACATCACGAGAGTGGCCACTCGGGTACGTTGTCATGGAGACGCTAAGGACTTACGACTCTCGTTGTGCTACAATTGTTCTGTGGAACAGGGCTCCCGGTTGATATTGATATGAAAAAGGACATGTACTGGTTGAAACTGTTTATCACAATATGGAATAGTTCTGTTGGCAATCTTTGGCACACAAAAATCAACTATACACACAGACTTCGGGTTTCGTGTCCTTGCAATAGCTGCAATATGGATTTCTGCCATGGTATTGGCTAAATGCCTTTGTAAACTCTGTCGTTTGATACTATAATCCTGTTCATTTAAATAGAACCCCTGGGTTTTTTTAAATTCATAAATTACACAGGTGTCGGGGGCCGAGTTTGCTTTATGTTTTTGTGAAAACGGACCCAAACCCCCAGTAGATTCTGGTTGTGTACCCTCGCCAACAAGTGCATTGACGATTTAACAGTTTTAAACATTTCCACTACATAAATTTCAGTGTTACTGTTTGGGTTTCTACGTCATTAGCATATTGTCGTCGCATATGGGTGAAATATTCCCGCTGCGACATAAAGCACTAATTCATCATCATTAGCATATTACCCACATGCCTTGGGAGATGTCAAACAGGTCACTATACTCTGTATCTGAAAGCATTTAGCAAAGCTTCTTTTGTAATAATAAACAATTGTTAATTTACCTATAAACTATAGCATTGTATCAATTATGTGCAATTAACTATTTATTGTCTTTGTAAGCTATCCACTGCTTCTCCGTAATGTACTATAATTTTAAATTCTAATATTTATTATACACCTGTTTTGTATATGTATAAATAGAAGTTAAAGGTGCATGCTGCATATAATGATATAACTGTGGACACCGATTTCAGATACAGAGAATAGTGACCAGGTCGAAATTTTGCAAGTTCACAGAGGCATGTGGGTAATATAATAATGAGTTTGTGATGTAGAAACTAAAACAGCAACAATGAAATGTATATAGTGGAAATATTAAAAACACTGTTAAAGTGCCAATGCACGTGCTGGGGATGGTATTTTAGTTTTAGGGGGCTACATTTACAGAATATGTAGTGGGCTAATACTACAGAATAGGCCCACTTTGCTTAGCTTTTGAAAAAGGGTGATGGGCGTATACCCAAATATGGGCTTATACCCCACGATATATGGTGCATAACCAGAATCTACTGCAGTCTGGGTATGTTTTCACAAAAAAATGTAAAGCAAACTTGACTCGGCCACCAACGTCATTTAATTATTGATAAAAAACATGAGCTCTATTTCAATGAACACGACTATAGCTATCTAATTCAAATCAACACTCTCAATATGAGCAAGAAATGTGCAAGAAAATGCACCTTGCATTACACAATGTCACAGAAATTTTAAACAATTTAACTTAATTAATAATCTACTTCCTTATTAGTTTCTGCCTGCTAAATTAATTTAGCTGATAATTTGGTTTGTGATTTTATTTGATAGATGTAATTTCACTGAGTGGAAGGTGTTACCGTCAGTGAATTGATATAAAAATTATCTCTTTCTGCTTCAGAATATTTTAAACACAATTACAGATGAGAAAACAAGAAAGACATATTAATGGCCTAAGCTTGGTATAATTATCCTAACTTGCAGAATTCTAATAATTTCACTAAACAGGTACAACCAGGGTAACAATTTGACGAGACACTCAACTTTCATGTGATCAAAAGCAATGCATATCCTTTCCAAAGACTTGAATGACAATTATCATAAATATTAGCACAATACATGGACCTAATATAACACAGAAACTGTTTGAAGTATCTATAATGTGCTCGAGGGAGAGATTCCGTTCGGAGTGTGTGTGAAACACTTCCAGCATCCCGGTACAAACAATAATAAACAACAGGTGTCACTACAAAACACTTGGACATATTACAAATGAAACTGTTTCATGCATATGATGTAAGTAAAGAGATGATGTCAACAAGATTCTAAATGTCAGATCTACTTTAATTTACCATAGTAAGTTGTAGCATTTAGAATACTGGTTTGCGGTTTGTATCAAAGGTCAAAGTTCACAGGAAGTTCAGTATCAACAATAGTACTTGACTGAAAATATGATAAATGAATAACAGTTCAAGTTGGAAACAAATTACATGGCATACCAATATATATATTAATATATATATATATACTCACCTGCCCACGTACATTCACAAAGTTACAAAAATATATACAATCCAATATTGATAATAACTAGAAATACACGTGAGAGAGATGAGCACCCAGACAGTAGAGTGATGTAGTAGTACAGACCTCCCTGCATCCACGTGATAAACACAATGCAGACCTTGAACCCTGCACAGAGATAGGCTCCCATGACAACAGTGACCAGGAGACAAACCACCAACCACAAATATATTGAAGTAATGAACAACTACACATTAAATCCTGGGGTATACATTTTAAAAAAAAGAAGAGTTGCATAATGCAAAGACGACCCCATTGAGAAAGTCATGGAACATCAAAGTATGCCACACTTCACTTTGACTTCAAACACGTCAGTTGTGAATTCAAAACATCATTAGCAAACATTGAGCAGAGATAAATAGGATAATAAACATATACATCACACATATTTTGATTAATTATAATTATGCTATTTCAAACAAATCTGGAACTAATATGCTGTGTACATCATAGGACATACTGCTACTGTCCTACCTAGTACTCACATTACATAGGGAACTCATCTGTCCTAGCTAGTACTCACATTACATAGGTAACTTATCTGTCCTACCTAGTACTCACATTACATAAGAAACTCATCTGCCCATGCAATAGAAATACTCAACAAAATTTATTAAGACCCAGTAACCTTTTTAAACATATTAATTTAGCAATATATCAGTATTGTTGTTACAATGAAGAATTTCCAAATGTCTACAGGCTTCAGGTAATCTTCAAGCACCTGCAGACACACTGCAGACACACTGGAAGAACATTGAAAACAGATTCCTTAAGAGTTCCAATATTTAATAGAAAACCTCCCCACAAAATATTTGATGGCCCTTAATTAATTTTGTTGAGTATAAATGCACAAAGTGGGGAAATAAGAAACAGGATTTCTTTTTAAATATCAATTTGAAGAAGTGAGCAGTGGTTTTTTGGCGCTAGGGATACAACATAAACTAATAAAGGATATAAGTAAACTTTAATTCCCTGTATTTTAAATAAGAGAATGTTTCTCATCTCTCAATTTTCATAAAAAATGAAGCCTTGGTTCCTGCCATGGTTCAACACCTCTATACCTAGTATACAGTACACTACATAGTATAGAGTACACTACACAGTACACTACATAGTATACAGTACACTACATAGTACACTACATAGTATACAGTACACTACATTGTACACTACATAGTATACAGTACACTACATAGTATACAGTAACTTCACATCAACTCTTGTATACTAGAACAACATATTTTCATGAAACATAGGCATACAGTCTTCGTATGAATTGTAATACTTCTAATTACTTGAAATAACATCCGATGAAACTTTGTCACTTCTTTACATTAATTTCTGCATAGCAGGATATTGGACGATGTATGTAGTCAGCATCCTCTACTGTGACAGATCTATACACCAGCCAGCGTACATTATAATGAATATTATCCTACCTTACATGTAAGTATCTTCTGTTTACGTGACTATTACAAATATCCATATACACTGCCTGGGAGGTTTACAAATAATTCACTTATTTCCCGCTGCTATGACAACGGCCTAACTGTGGCATTTCTAGTTACCAGCGTGGTGCACAGGTTTGGTAATAGACCGAATTGTAATAGATATTTACACACGTTTAAGAAAACGATCTTGCGAATATTCATTCAGAATGACTTTCAAACGTACGAGTTGAGAGTGGCCGCCATGACGTCACAGTGCTCTATGATATCACAACTTTCAACTACGACCAAATGGCAGACAAACGCTTTAATCTTTATTTTTTTTATGTTCACGTACAGGAACATGACGGTAGGATAAATTCGTTGTCAACTCGTCCCTCGGGGTACATGGAAAGATGCACCCTGCTCGACGAGTTGACAACTTACATTACAATTTTACAGTCGAGTAATTGTAGAGCCGAAGGATAATAAACCAACAACAATTACGTCCAATCACTTAATCAGGTGTAATGCAATCAAGCATGGCATCATTGTCAATGAAAGTGGGTGTGAATTATGTCAATAAAGTATGGCCAATTAAACATGTTAAATACTTGATTAAATAATATCACCAGTGATCACTAGGAAATGTACCACTTATGTAGGCAGTGTTCAATGTGCATGTAGGAGTAAAAAAAAATTTAAAAGAATTTTTGAACTATCACTACTATCAGTAACAAGTAAATTATCAAATACGTACAAAACAATATCAGAAATGTACAAACATTAAGTACCAAGTAATTATAAACAGTATACTTTTGTATTCTTTTGTTAGTTCAATACTATTTGTCTACATCATATGATACGTAACCCTGTCAGACATTGCAACATTTCAATACAACCATTGTAACTGACTCTCTTGTAACTTCACTATACATGTCACATCACAATGTAACTGACTCACATGTAACATCACAATACATGTCACATCACAATGTAACTGACTCACATGTAACTTCACTATAAATGTCACATCACAATGTAACTGACTCACATGTAACATCACTATACATGTCACATCACAATGTAACTGACTCACATGAAACATCACTATACATGTCACATCACAATGTAACTGACTTACATGTAACATCACTATACATGTCACATCACAATGTAACTGACTCTCTTGTAACTTCACTATACATGTCACATCACAATGTAACTGACTCACATGTAACATCACAATACA
>JAUTBT010085006.1:0-11918 GCA_032361225.1 Lepetodrilus schrolli | reverse complement strand
AGAATTGGGTCAAACGATATCTACTGCTGTAGATATCGCTTGCTATTTGAAAGTGATATCTACTGCGAAAAGACAGTATTGGGTTATAAGTACATGTACATTATTGTCCTTGAGTATATGGATATATGTGGCACAAACTGGCTAAGATGTATGCTTAATGGGAGTAACATATCGGATGGTCATCCCTGTGATATGATGGCAAGCTGGTTGTGAAGTTATTTGGATATATACAGTTGTAGATATGGTTGTGTGTGTACTGACATGCAGGGTGTGACTCAGCTGTGCAATTTAGAAAGTAAAAATATGGAGGAAATCTAAATCAGTTCTATAAAAGTGTGACCTCCCACAAAATCATTAGGAGAGTACATTTGTATTTTTTATTTATTTATTGTTAAATTGGGGCTCGTGGAGAGAACAGCGGACAAACCTGAGGAAAACCCTGCATATGGTGGTCTGTCTACTAATAACAGTGATACATGGGCTAAGTACATTTCTATGAGAACATCACAGTGTAGACAGGACTGTATACTAATGTTGCTGCATTGTGTCGTTAATAAAGATGACAGGCAGAAATAGACGAGAGAAAAAAGAAACGGGGAGAAAAAGAAAGAAGCGAGGAAGCTACATACGTATGAATGTACTATTGTTGTCATGGATACTTGACAATTAATGTCAAAATGGGGGCAGTGATCATTGCATTGATCGACTAGTGTGACGTTTAGTGGCTGTGATTATGATATTATGGGAGACTAAACAGTGTTTTCAGTCAGTACTTGTTTGTTCTTACTGAACGCCATAATAAGCTGTTTACGGTACTCACTTTAAAATTCCTCTGGGTTGAATACTGATCAAAGTAAGAAACATGTAGAATGAAGGTTAATATAGAAACTGGGTCCATACATATACCGTATTAAAGGCATACAATCACAGTTTGTTGACATATTTTTAATGGTCAAATGTATTTTTACCTGAAATTATGTACATTTGATTTGTCTACACAAGTATATTTGGCAACAAGCTACATTTTCCACAAGTCCTACTGGTTTTCAATATTTTCATATTTTATGTATTTTTTGTATAACGACAATAAATACAAACATTTCCAACAAGAAAACGAAAAACGAGGCAAATTTAGGTGTTTCCACTTAACACTGAGTCGTACCATTTTGAGCTATGTCCCCTTGCATTAATATAATGAAGTAAAAAACAATCTTATGACCCTTCAGGTTGTTTACTGCAAATTTATAATGGTGATTCAAGCAAAGTTATATATCGGGGGATTGCACTTGCAGTGGAATTTTGTCTACCATACAGCGGTGAAAAGGTTTTTGGAAGTACAAACACGGTTTTATGTCTGTCAAGTAAATGTACTTTGTAGTTGTAGTAAAGAACTAGTCCAAAATGAGCATAACTATCTGTGATTGTGTGCCTTTAAATGTCCATGAAAGAAAATGCTTTTGAAATATAGAAATGCCAAACATTTAATATAGTAACTCAAATGTAAAACTGATAGTTTTTTTCTGGACATGCTATCATTGAAATGTAAAGTTCGTACGAGAATTAGATTTTTTTTTTAATGTTTATTGTATGTACCAGAGAAATTTAAACCTAAATATTTATTATGAAGGAAATCGTAAAAATCTTCCAATAACACCAAACATCCCACAATGATAAAATATGTAGAATAGTCTAGCATATATAATGATGGTGAATGAGTACAATGATTTTCGATGTGGAATGAAATATGAAAATATTACATGATGTGTACATATAATTTACCTACACGTCGTATAATTCTGACATAAGTAATACTTTTAAAGTTTGAACTATGTACATAAGTAATCACCGTAATTTTCTGACATGAGGTACTATAATAATTCATTTAGCTTGTTGAATATTTTTATCTGAATCAGTTTTAACTTTTGTGCATGGAATCTGTGACCAGTGTGCCAAACTTTGAGCCATTGCTTTGAGAGTAGACTGTAAGTTTATTCTATAGTTTTAGACATAAATTAGTGTGCACAAGAACACAATAAGCCATAGAAATTCAAGAGAAAAACAATCTTAACAGTGTTGAACATTGTTTAGTTCCAATGAGGCACATCCTATATATTGTAAACTAACCATAATAGTGTTGAGTTAATTATGTTCATGCAAACAAATTCCAATGCATTATAATGTTGATTGATTTTTATACGTATAACACTAACTGACACAAATGTTTAACCAATATGTCTAAGGTTAATTGGCATAATTGATATTAACTGATGTCCAAAGTTAACTGAATTCCAAATTTTAATTGATGTGTTTAATATTATCTGATGTTTGATATTTATTGATGTCTGATATTAATGTATATGCCCAATGTTAACAGATATGTCCAATGTTAACAGATATGTCCAATGATAACAGATGTGTCCAATGTTAACTGATATTTTTGATATTTATTGATGTCTGATATTAGTGTATATGTCCAATGATAACAGATATGTCCAATGTTAACTGATGTGCGATATTTCTGATGTGTCTGATATTAACTGATATGTATGTCAAGTATGTGATCTGTCTGATATTTACTGATATGTCCAGTGTAAACTGATATGTCCAAAATTAAATGGTATGTCTGATGTTTTTACTGATATGTCCAATGGTAGCTGGTATGCACAATGTTAACCGAGATGTCTAATTTGAATTGCGATGTCAAATATTAACATTCATCTTAACTAGTATGTCCAATATTAACTGATATGTCCAATTTGTCAAGTGATATGTCCGATGTTAAATGATATGTCTGATGTTAAATGATATGTCTGATATTAACTGATATGTCAATTGTTAATGGTAATGTTAAATGATATGTTTAATGTTAACTGATATGGCAGATGTTAACGATAATGTTAACTGATGATGATGATGATAATGGGGGATTGTGTCCTGTGTTCCGATGTAATGAAGTAGGGATGGGGGGTGGTATGACAGCGACAGACACCAGAGACAGAGAAAGGGGTACTTACTTTCTGCCCACCCTGAAGTTTGTACACCTGGATAATGGTAAGCACACACATGCATGGGTTAGGCCAACAAAACACACACAACAGAATCGTACTAGTGGATAAAAACTGTGGAAATGAGGCGACGAGGCGAACATATATTCACAGTCTAAATAATCTACTGGTGTGAGATGTGAAAGGAAAAAGAACCATGTCATGCAACTACTGACAGTACTGAGAACAGTCAAGTAAGAAGCCAAGGCCGTGGTCTGAAGTCATTCACATGCCACTACCTATAGGGGAGGGGGACTTAAATATGTTCTGTCATCGGAATAAATGAGAAATATTGTCATGTATCTCAATCTCAGAATAAATCAATAATTCCCCAGTGATATTGGTGTAGTTGCACTACATCATGATGACAGACTGGTATTCAACAATACATACAGTCACACTAATCATAAAACCCTGTGAGTAAATGTTCAGCTGTAGAACAAACATAATGTCAAATAATGTACTGTTTTCATCTACACGGCCATTCATCTAACATTAGATTTCTTAAAAACAAAAAAATAAAGTCATGGTCACACAGCATTAGACATACTTTAACCTTAGTCATGCTGAGCGTAATACGAAATGTCTTTTAATGTAGTGATTTTGTTAAACCCAGCAGACAAAAAGTTTTAAATAGTCTAAATTGTGTATGGCTCTAATATAAAATTAGAAATAGTTATAAACAAGGAAATGGCAATGCAGAGTTAATTATATCACTATGTAACATAAATATAATACAGCAAACCAGTATGAAATAACCATCAAAACAAGCCCACATATACACCTGGCCAGTGTTGCACTAATGAGTCATACCTGTAGTCAGGGCTTAAATCAAGGTGTATGTCATGTCCTGCTATAATAAAAGCATAGAACACTGACTGATTTAGGTCAGAACTACAGTACGACCCTTTCATGAAGCACAGGTCTGTACTGTACACATGATATATATTTGTCATTAGAAATGGAACCAGTGGATCTGTAGCTCAAATGGCATTTGATTCATAACAACATAACATATATGGTATTAGTGGACATGGGTTCTATATTCATGACATAATTTGCTACAACATTATTTGATATGTACATAATGCATGTATATTAAATTACATTACTATAAATACATTACTGATGCATGCATAGTATGAATTACTAGGACAAATATTGTTCAAATAAAATAAAATGCTGTTGAACTTTATGAGTAACATGCAGCTGTTGTGCTTTTCCCACAGTGAAATAAACTACAATTGATACAGATTGTAGCAAATCAGTCGAAATACATATTGTGATTTTAAAAATTATTATTATACCTTTCATTAATACCAAGTAAACTAACTATATGAATTTAGACCCCAAAACAATTGATGCAAATTTAGAAAATTGTTTTAACTTTATTGAGTGAAATACTTCAGAAATACTTTCAGAGATATGGAATGCAGAATGTTGTCTAAAATATCAGTAGATGTGTGAATTATAAATTTGGACACATATTGTGACGATGGTTGAAAGCAGTACACTGGCTGTCGGTGGTCAATGTAGGACGCTATGTTCACAGCTGATGAGGAAAAGCAAACAGCCGAGATACTCACGCTGTGGCCAGCACCAACCTTTGACACCTGAATAATGACATAATTAATTACATCCATCATACATGTACCGCGGGGTATATATGGGATACACTGGGGCTGGGATCTGTTACACAGAACGATCACAGCACTACGAGAGTTGGAACTAGCTGTACATGTATTACAGCAGTACTGTTACTGATACCTCTCTCGTAGCGCTAGGGTTGTTCTATAGAACTGGGTCCAGGACATCTGTGACACATTACTGTGACACATTGATGTAATATATGACAACCGTGACATAATATACATAAGTAAGTGAGTAAATTATTGTTTTATGTCACAGCAGGAATCATTCACCCATATACGACGAAGTAGTGAATATCACTACATAGGAGATGCACCTTACCTAGCAAACTTAGTACGCTGTTGCTACATCACTTGTAGATGATGGTAAATACTGATTGCAGAGATGAGCTCATGAAAATACTACAAGAGATTTCTCTTGGATAACACCCAGTTCAATTCGGAGTGATTAGAATATAAATGACCAAAAGATTTCTCTAGGATAATTCGCAAGTGATTAGGCAATGTCTGATTTTGCACATGTAAATGATAGTCAAAGCAATGTGTGTCACTTAAGAAAAACAATTTTGTCAATGGAGCGTCTCACACACTGCAGTCTGTACTCACTGGCGAGGTAGTGCAGACCACACAGGAAAAGTACAGTGACGTCAACACATTTAAGGCAACTCTTTGCCGGTATCTCGCTTGTGCGATTTGTTCCTTTCACTCCGTACACCGTACTGTGGTGACGTCACATGTCTGTTTGAGAACAGATCGCGCAGCTCAAAGGAACGGGGCCCAAGTCTCTGACAACTAAGCTGTTGGTATCTGACTGGACCACATTGACAACTAAACTGATGGTATCTGATTGGACCACATTGACAACTAAACTGATGGTATCTGATTGTACCACATTGACAACTAAACTGATGGTATCTGATTGGACCACATTGACAACTAAACTGTTGGTATCTGATTGGACCACATTGACAACTAAACTGTTGGTATCTGATTGGACCACATTGACAACTAAACTAAAGCATTCACTGTACCTTGTCTGCCATTTTTCCAGTATCAGCCTTCTCATCATTGTCATCGTCTGTGATAAACTCTCGCTTAGGGTAAGGAATCGGCATTCCATCGAACACACTGAAAGAAAACATAATCCACCATCTAAATAATCCTATATTTAAATGAGTAATTAGTCTTAATATGCAATAACATATTTGAAACATTCATGACAAAAATAATAATGTACATTATTAAAAACTTGATTTCATACATGACAAAATAAATAAATAATATTTGTAATGCATTCATTGAATCGATTGTCCCATCATAATACATACTATCCCAGCCCGATACTGTGATGCACAGGAGGAATCAATGGGTCGTACACTATTCCACTCTCACCCCCAGCCACATCCCTACCCCTACCCCCAGCCACATCCTCATCCCCACCCCCAGCCACACTCTGTCCTGTACTCACTCCTGAGATGGCAGTGGCTCTTCCTGGAAGTACTGGTCCTTCATTGCCTGTTCCGACGTGATCCGCTTGGTAGGGTCCATCGTCAGCAGCTTCTGCAGCTACAAGCACACACAATGAGTCAGTCAGTGCCACATTTACCACCATATACCACAGTCCTTCACTGGTCTCGTGGCAACATGCCAGACCAACTATACATTGAAGTAAAACTTGCATGGCTTACATACAAATGAGTGTGTGAGAGATATTTATTGCCTAACGTTGCAGTAGGAAACTTTCACCAATATGAAATGACTTGTACAAATGATCCAAGGGCGAGACACTGTATATTTTTCCTGCCAGCACCACAGATAAAATACTGAGCCCCCTGGACATATTCTTAAAAAGAACAATATTAAAAGAAATACATGTCATAACAAGATGACTTAAGAAAGTTTGAGATATTCTGATTACATCAGTTGGAAGTGTCAACAAATAGTGAATGTCTAACACTCTAATCAAGCTATGCCAGATGAATAACATGGAGTGAAAACTTACTAAGTGGAATGCCTTGCTATCAGATTTCACTTTGTGTTTCTCCATATACTTCATGAGGTTACAGTTTACATATCTGCAAAGTAAAGTAATGGATGAGTACACACTGTAACAATGAAGATGAGTACACACTGTAACAATGAAGATGAGTACACACTGTAACAATGAAGATAAGTACACACTGTAACAATGAAGATGAGTACACACTGTAACAATAAACATATATGTATAACCATGATCATTAAGATCTCAGGCAAGAAAATGATTTATCAGTGCCGTAAAAGTATTCAGAAATAAGTCATTACAATATAAAATATAATAATATATAAATGAAATTGAGATTTTATGGCTGTTTCAAAAAATATTTATTTCCATTTTCTAATGCAAATCAGTGTGATCCACGTTCTGTAACTTATCTGTGTTAATGAATCAGCAGTTTCAAGGGAGTTTCAATTATGGATAACAATAACAAATAATTATTAAGCATATAATTTATTATATATTTATTGCTTAATGTCAATACAGGAATAGTTTACGTACATGAGGTGAGTTAAACATATCTCATTGATCCTCTCACCAAAAATTCCTGAAAATATAGCCATCTACTTACGATGTTTTCTTAAAATCTTTTAACAGCTGTGCATGCTCTGGCATTTTCCGTATATCTTCCCAGTCCTTGTCTGAAACATACAAAACCATATGTAAAAATGTATGAATTTGCTAATGTCAAAATCAGAAAAAGCACAATAAGGTAGATAACTCATGGTTGTAGTCACAAATGCATGAAACTACATTTAGTTTCATGTACAAAATAGTGACTAATCTTCTTTGCATGAAATTTTAAACATCAATGGATAACATTGAGGACACAATTAAAACACATGTGTAGTGATGCATCTCCGTCACACCTTGAGGAAAGCCCATCACATTGAAGATCCTATCTAGCTGATCATGGTGGTAGGGATTGCTGGTTTTGATATCCTCCTGGCGACAATGGAAGATGGGCTCTGAAGTCAGAAGTTCAGCAAATATACAGCCGATAGCCCATATATCTGAAAAAGAAAGATGCAAGGAACTCAATTCAAAATAAGGCATATTTTTCTGCACACACACACAAAAAATATGAATTAAGAAGAGCATGACATGATAAAATCATGTTTAAATTTAAATTTAAAATAAAATAAATTCACAATGGTTCCATTAATTTAATGAATACAGATATATTCTAGGGAAGGAACTTGCCAGTTCTAGATAATAGATGCACACTATGATTAGTTGGGATATACAAGAATCAGTGTAGTATAAATGTGCACAACATTGACCACACACCGATTGCTTTTGTGTAGTGTCTTGCTCCTAACAGAAGTTCCGGCGCCCGGTACCAGAACGTGACGACTACAGGGTCAAGGTCAGCTAAGGGCTTCAAAGGGGAGTTAAATAATCTGGCAAAACCCATGTCAGCTGAAATGGAAATATCAAAAGTTACAAAGTATCGAGTTACAATCTAAAGGAACTTGCAAAGTTGAAAACAAATATTTGCACTGCAAAAGTGTGAGCGAGTCATTGTTTTAGGTTACATGTGGAGTCGTTCACTCAGACGTGACGAGCATCGCCAGCGATGTGCAACAGTGCAGCAGAAACACTTGTGTGCACAGGAATCATGCAACTTTGCTAATAACCAACATTCAATTCTACCACATCTACTACTAGTATACGTGTACATGTTTACCATATGTATTCAACTTACCTATTTTCACCCTTCCCTTCTCAGACCCTTCACCCATCACTAGGATGTTTGCTGGTTTCTAACAATAATAAATACAATGTTAAAATGTTCTCTGATAATTTAAAAAAAAAATGTAATTAGGGTTTAGAGCTGTTTTCAAGTTTCATTCATTTATAACAGTTTGTACCTACACAGTAATTTTTGTTATCATATCTTCTGTTTACAACATATAGATCGTTACTGCATTAGTAAAATCCTAGGCTAATGTACTGCATGCTTAATTTTATTTATTTTTTAATTGGGGGTTTAGAACCGCTTTCAAGATTCTCTCACGGCTTGTCGGTTTTATGGCAGGAGGAAACCTGCAACATCAGTAGCGCTGAATGTTGCAGTAAATCTGTGAGCAGACATGATAACTGCATTGACACACTACAGTCAGTGGATCCTATCAATATTGCATCAGAAAGGTAACTTTCGTGAACACTGATGCCATGCTCCCGAGACGGGATTTGAACCTTTGGCTCCAAAGTCCCAACATTCTACCTTGTGCTACCACCCGCCCCTGCATGTATAATGACACAAACTGGACAGGAAGTGTTTGGACTGACCAGGTCTCGGTGTAGCACCCAGTTAGCGTGGAGGTAGTGGATTCCGTCCAGGATCTGGAACAGAAGAGACTTCACCATGTTCTTTGGCACTAACACCACCTTCTTCGTCGCCTTCGCCGACCGGTGGAACTTGATGATGTGCTGAAAATATCCAGAGATGAATCAGAAACTGAACAGTGTCAAGATACTATAATGACAATCTAGAGTTAATGAGCTATTGTTCTATCTGCAGAGGGAATTTTTCACCCATGCGTGACTAGATACTCTATAACGTCAGTATTTTACATTAACCAGTATTAACAGGAAACAAAACCAAAACTTAATCTGGCTAATTTACAAGATGAAAATTATAATTGGAATGTTTTCAAAGCTGTACTGAATACTGAGATTGAGAAAGTGTAGATATTCTCCAGTGGATAATACAAATTTACATGGATGAATGTATCAGAAAACTGAATTGGCAAGTTTGGCATATAATGATAATGTAGATGGTATCGTACCCAGAGATCATGCTCAGAGTAGTCAAACAGTAACCAGACTTTTCTATCTATGTGAGACAGGAACACCTTCTGTAAGCTGATCACATTGGTGTGTTTCAACTCTCGCAGCAGCTGCAAGGACAACATGTCGATAAATATTATGAATCGAGTGAATACTGTTTCTTTGTAATTCTTTTTGGGGGGCACAAAGAAGTAAATTTTAGCATGTGCATGTAATTTGCATCCATGTAATTTAAGTGTTGTACAGTATAGGGCAGGCCGTAATTTTTTCTCTACAATAAGTGAAATACTGGTCGCAAAATTAGGTCGCCAAGGCTCCCAAATTAGTCGCTAACTTGAGCCCTCATAGGGCTTACCATGTTTACAACTAATAGACAGCATTCAGTGTTAAAACATAACTCATGCAATATGGTGGAAGGTAAGAATCAAGATAAACCAGAAAGATTGTGAATGATCATGATGATAATTACTATTCACCGCACAATATATTCTATAAGAATGTATTCGGACGTATCCCAGTTGACCCAGTATGTGAAACTATATCACTATGATCAGATGACTGTGAGTGAGCAATTATGGAGTTTAACGTCGCTGTGGGAATCTTTCACCCCTTTGCGACGATACTATGATTACAAGAACAAACATGACTAACTGAAATTAAATATTGGCCATGACCATGATGGTAATATTTACAAATAGATTGCTACTGCGGCACAACATTACACAGACTAGGTAGGAGTGAGTGCATAACTTACAGCTATCTCTCTGCAGGCGGACATAGAGATTCCCGTTCCTTCAATCTGCTTCAGTGCATACTCTCGCCCGTCACTGCAATGTGCAATATGCAGTCATTAAACTTTCAGCCACCAGGTAATCAACATTACTGTAGCACATACATTTTGAAAATGCATCACCCTAATGTCGTTATCATGGCTATTAATTAATAAGAGCATGTATATAATCATATGATGACTTTTAGTTTAGAACATGTTTAATAGGTTGCCTGTTTACTAGTGTTTAATGGTAAAGAATATAAAATGGTTCGGTCCCCTTCTACGCCCCCACCCGTGCCTTTTCACCCCCAGTAAATTTCGATGGCACTTCTTTTTTTAGGCTGGTCAGTTTTTCCCCCAAGAAACAGGGTTCAATCTAGGATGTGCGATTGTGGTATTCGTGTGCAGTCAGAGACACTCCTGCAAAATATAGCGCAAAGTGGTGGCAAATGCACATATGGTCCTGTGCACGGCGACCTCTCAGGTTATTAGCATGATTGACCTCAAAATTTGTTGTTATTGTAGTTCCTTTGGGCAGCGAGCTTTTCAGACCAGCATGATAACATTATTACATCAGTTTTGGTGAAGCTTTCAAAGCTGATGGTCCTGTCCTCACAGTCCTGACACAGAACTGCAGGTATTTTTTTAATGTGGGAAACACTCATCAGATGAACCGACTAGATACACTGATCTAATGTATACTTTATCTCTAATAATAATAACTGAGGATAACGGATTAGTAATACACCCAGATGAACCTGGCAAGAAAATGATAAAGTATTAGCACAATGTCACAACATCAATGTTGATGATGAAAGTTGATCAAGATCGGTTTTACCTATCCTTTCGTTTAGCTTTGTAAACATGACCATAAGTGCCTCTTCCAACTTTACATCCCTCATAATCAAATAAGTCTTCTACTTTGGCTCTCTCGGTGGCCGTTTTCACCTTGAAATCGTAGTCCATCATCTAGAAATAGGGCCCATTGACAAGACGAAGAGGTTCTTGTTTTACAAACGCGCTTGTTTCTTAGCGGAGTTTTCTAGCGGGTAAAACTCATCCCTAAGGGGAGGGAACTTGGATTACTTATTGGGACTAGTATTAACCGAGTTGGACCAACCTGGTCATCAAAACTATCCATATAACCAATGCTTTTGTTGTTCTTGGTTTAGTTGTCATATATGAATAGTTATGTTAACTAGGATGAATCTGTTTGATATGTTTTCTTCATGATAAGTTAACCACTGCTGGACATTTCACTTATAACACATATAAAACGTTGTAAACTTAACCAACCAGGAGCGTAGCTTCCTATAGGCCGTCCTACACATTTTCGAAACGGTTTAACACAGTGACACATCCGACAACCCCCAGACCCCCCGAGCATTGATGATTCAGCCTACACATTAATTTAAACCAAGCTACGTCCCTGCCAACCATTCACAGTATGTATACACATGTTTTCATATAATATTTATCATATAATGGAAAGTTGAATATGGACATTATTTACACTGTTTCTGCCATTTGTTTCTAAATAATATATGTTGAATTTTGCCAAATATTATGTGCATACATATACAATAATATAGTATTTATTAAAATGTTACCAATATACC
>JAUTBT010085005.1:0-11918 GCA_032361225.1 Lepetodrilus schrolli | reverse complement strand
CTGGCACTGGCACTGTTTCTGCTTCGCGGAATATAAAATTACCATAAAGCTTTAGTTTTGCGTATATTCAATGTACAGGTTTACTTCGCGGATATCTCTCTATCATTGTATATGTACTTCGCGGAATCCTTCTCTTCAGTGTATACCCTTCCTTGTTAGTCAAAACCCCGAAGTAGTGTTTTCCTTTGATATCTGACAATATACTAACGTCAAAATTTAAGGATTCCCTGATATTGATACTTTTATATTACTTTCAAATGCGGACACATGAAGTTGTATGTCAAAACTGATTCAAGTAATTGTAATGACAATTACAATATATACGAGAAAATCCACATGGGCAATACTATATTGCACGTGCTTGCGCATGTATCTTTGGGTTGTGTAACGGTGGTACTTAAAAGTTGCCTCTCTTTGAATGAAAATGTATATTATAATAATATACGTTCCCGTATTTTTTTATAGGTCGTAATTTTTTAATATATGCGCTCACACAAACCTCCTAAATGGATCTGCTACGTGTTCCCACCATATAGTTATCCGTTCAATTCTGAAACACTTTGTATGCATGTACGTCTGTGATTTTATGTATACTGTATGTTTTAACGAACTATGAGTCTTAGTGGAGCGGATTGCCGGTGTCTGGAGAACGTGTTCAGGATTTTGACCAGGCGGAAGTTCAACGAACTCCTGGTACAGACCAGGCCGTGGCAGTGTCACGCACGGTTTGCTTTACGCTACATAGGTCATTAACAATGTACAGGTACTGGGTATTAAATCTTCAACGAGTCATTATGATTCCAGTCCAATTATATCCGCAATGGCTTCCATCGCATCATGAACAATGGTAACTTAATTGATTACTATATGGAATGTTCCCAAATTGACCTGTATTGTTAAGTTCAAGTATATATACAAATAATTGAGTGAAAACATTTAGTGATCCTGTGTCATATATGAATGATTTAAGTAGAATTGTTAACAAATGTCATATAAATGTGAAATAAATACAACGTCCTTTGATAGCTGGTAATTAATATTTTTATACATGTATCGATAATTTTCATCTATGACATATTATATCCAGGTAGTCAAGTGTTTGGAATGTTAAAACAAACTAAAAATATCCATTTAAGTATCCACAGTAGTCAAATATTTCAGAGGAATAAATCTAGAATGCGCACGTTTGAAATACATGTACGAAGGAAAACAAAACAACTGTTTAGATGGCATAAATATTGTATAGTTTTCATGCCATCTAAATGGTTTCTAATATGAAACGAACACAATCGTTATTCATTATCAATTGCACAAAATATACACGCGATTCTATGACAAGCTTAAAGTGACAATTCGTTGATACATTTATATTTCTAGCACTACTAATATGCTAGTTGATACAATTAACGTCCTAGTATATAATGTATTCACTGACACCACGTAACCATTACCAGCTGATAAGTTATACCACTGCTGTAATTACAGTCTCCATGGACAATATAGACAGACAGACAGATTTTTTATTTACGTCTCACCTCGTATATACATATATATACTAAAACATAAACAGAATCTAATATATACAAGCCATTCTAAAAGAATTACAAGGGACGACTACTGATACATTAAAACAATGCACAATGATATAAATATGTTAAATACAGTACTAATGGGAATATTTTATATTTTATAACAGCCAGGAACGCCTTTGTAGTATTAAAAAACAGGTTTTGGCACAAGGTAAAATACAATGTTTGTGACTAAAAAGTACCGAAAATGTCTCTAGATTTGATAAAACCATGAAATTAGGCATAAAACATTCAATATTATAATAAATACTGTGTTTTTAATCATCGTATACAGAAGAATGTAATAAAACATCATTTCATCTTCCACGCTATTGTATCAGAGGCGTACAAACAGTCCATTGAAATATTAGTATAGTGTCTATCTATCTTGAACTGGACGGGTGGTAGCGCAGTTGTAGAACAGTTGGACTTCGGAGACAAGGTTCCAGGTTCAACTCCCGCCCCTGGGGCCCGGCATCAATGTTCGCGAAAGTTACGTATATCGTGTTAGCCTGGAAAATATATTTGTATCACTGAAAATTAATCTACTCAGTCGGATTCAACCAGGAATACCTTGGGGGTATTTTACGGTAAAAGCGCCACCTGGTGGTTGCCCACGATTATTGGGTGGTACTTATTTTTTGAATTGTCATTTAAGCGGAGTTCAGCAACAAAACTTTTTTCCAATGTAACAGCGATGACAAGCCCATAACTGATTTCTCGACACACCCTAGTGGTATTTATGTTCGTTACACAGAAACATCCTGCGCTTTTAATCAACTGGATTGTATTCCGTTTTCCTTTTTATTTTCTCAATATAAAATACAAATAGTTCTTGGAGATTTAATTTCTATTTTGTTTAATAGCAGTCTATGTCTGATACGACTTCTCGATTCACGTAAGCACATTCTGACAGTTTTGTTGTAAACATCGATAAACTATACATTTTGACAGAGGAATTCGAAATGTCCGACTTTAATTGTACTTCCTGTGTTGGTGTCACCTGTATTGTTATTCTCAGATTCACCCTATAAGGACATCGATTCCGAACGCCACATTGCGAACAGCGGTGAACTTACGTTGAAAGAAACAGCCATTGTTAGGGAGAGGATACTATGGATTTACCCTTTAAACAATCGAAATCCATTTATTCTATTCAATGAACATACTTCACGGCTGGATGTTCGCTTATCATGTCACGTATACCGCATGATCAAGCATCCAAGGACTCGCATTATGAGCAAGCCGGTCGAAAAGACAATGCAGAGTTAGTTATAATATGTTCCTAATGCAGGCACCAAGGAGCCGTTCAACATAACCATCGTAGCGTTACGACTTGTATCTTCCCAATAATTGATTCTCTTAGCGCTACGATTGTTTTGCGGGTGCATCCCGAAAAGGTATGTTCCGGTATAGTAGGTTCGTATATCAGAACATATTCCCTAGTTCTACTAAAACAGGAAATGGCAAGCCTCGATTTACGTCCGGCCTACGGGTACGAAACTTTCGTGAAACGCTGGCCAGATGCATATTTGCAAATACATTGTATTCAAAGCTCATCTGTTATCGCATGGAATGAATCGTAATGGAATGATTCGTTCTGATAAAGGACGTACATCGGTGGATAATTCATTCAACTATCTGCACGGCAAACGTAGATCTATTAGCAACCTGCTCGACGTGCATATCCAATAACACGTACCTAGCAACTCACGAGGTTCCATTGACGCCGTTGCAGTTCAATTGATGCTTTGTGAATATCAGATCACAACAGATCTATTACAATACACCTTTTTAATAATTCAAATAATGTTCTATCTTTTCCATTCAGGAAAACACTAATCCTGTGTGCCACAAGTAACTGACAAGGATTGTTATCTTCTGCTAGCTTCTTGTTGAACGTTGAACGGTCGGCCATCAAGCGACGTATTCTATAATTTAATATTTTACGTTGCAATCATTATTGGCAAGGAGTGCATCATAATCAAAATAAATTGCATTTACAATTTAAATCGATGCATCATTTAAAAAACTGCATTCACAAAGCGGTGTGTCATAAAAGAAAGTATGCTGCACCCGGAATCGTTGTGCCAAGAAAAAACTACATTGAATGTCATATACAACGGAGTGTTCTGGTTTTTTAAAACTAAATATTAAATGCCAATACCAAATAAAGTTCACTTGATAATGCTTATTATGCTATTTTCCCTTCTTCTTCTTTTAAAATAAAGAAATAAAATATGAACATTAATTTTCACTCTGGACGTATATTTATGATGACCACCCGTATCACCTCGGCCTCTCTCGGCCTCTCTCGGCCATTTCTATAACAAGGTCATAGTTAATCTCTGTCGCATTTTTTTCTAGGATATCCAATTGTCTTCAACAACTCCCACCATCCTTCTCTCAGACGGCTTGTTTCGTCTGTTCGCGTTCTGTTTCAGATCTGTGGTAGGGTTGACACAACACGGTGTATACGGAGCTACGACTGATTGTGTGGGAGGTCGGCTAATGTTGTTATTGGCTCTGTCAACACACTGTTGCAATTACATGGGTGTATGAAATACCTTACGAAAGGGTCGTACTGTAGTCCAGGCATAAATCATGGCGTACAAAATCAGGCTTTACTATCGCTGGAAATGACGTATAGACCTTGATGTATGTACGGACTAACGGTACGATCCTTTCGTGAAACGCAACCCAGTCTCGAGGTATTAATGTGCATATTCTTAAGTGTTTTCTTCTTCGATATGATCAATTAAAATTTTCATGCATCCCCGCTACTCTGCAATACTATTTCCCGTTCAGTTGGTTGACCCCCATGACCTTTCGTGAACCCTATTAGCCAATCAGATAGCTTCCGGTAGAATCTGGTTTGCGCTTTTAACCGGTATATCTTATTTTATTTACCATATATTATTATTAGCTTCTTAATTACTGTATTAGGGAAGTTCAAGAATGGTCACCGGAATAAATACCCAGACGGGCTGTCATTAGATCTTGGTGCGACATAATAACGGAAACGATCATATTGCTAATTAGGTTCAACATGAATACAAGACCTTAGCATATCGACTAGCATAGGAGCTAGAGCTATATGATTTATATGTGCAATTTGCTCGAAATCACCTGAAATTGGTCCATGAATATAACGTGTTTTCCCCCACAGAATATAGAAATGTTGACATTGCAATTAATCAATTTGTCAATAAGACACAAGGTTAATATGCCACTCATTTAAAGGTAACAATGCCGACTTCTTTTTTCTGATGAAATACGTAACATCTTCGGACTATCTCTCAATCCTATCAAAATAGCAGTTAGTATAGCTCGAGATTCCCCATACCTACCCTGCTGACCATAATAGACTATATGGGTATGGTCAGACGGGAAGGCTAGAGAACAACCAATATCGTAAAATGGTATTTTCTCCATACCTAGTTTAGCTAGCTAAACGTTGTGTTGGCCCCCTATACTATCGGACATTCGATTCTGGCCATACCCGTCGGGTATCGGGTATGGCCAACATCGAATGTCCGAGAGTAAAAGGGGCCAAGACTAGTTAAACTACTCCGTACCCTGCTGGGTGCGGACGAAAAAAAACCCCATAGCATTACAAATTCTCGAGCCGATTACATGGATGGATACGTTGATCTATTAGCATGATACGTGTTTTTGAACTAATCATCCAAGAACATATTACTATATGGTAAGTGAGGCGATTACAATCGCGTTTTAATGTTATGGGTCTTGTTTCATCAGCACCCAGCAGGGTGCGGAGAAAATACCATCTTACGATATTGGTTGCTCTCTAACCTTCCCCTCTGACCATACCTGTATCAAAAACAGTTTCTTGTGGTCAGAAGGGAATGCTAGGGAATCTCGAGCTATTAGTATATGTATTGTTATTTTATTTTCAAAGTGTGACCATGCAGTACATAGAATACCATAAAAACCTTCTCCGAATTTTACTAGAGGAAAACCACAATCGAAGAACTCCTGTGAAAGGTCGTGTCATTGTCATTGTCATTGATGTTGATGTCAATAAGATAATCGGTCAATTATAGTATAATCAGACTGCTACGCTAAGCGGTCGGCCAAGATAGTCCTATTATGTCAACATTGAGATGCTGTTCTTAAATTTCTGTTTCATCCGTATGAAGCTTATGGTCTAGGGTATCGTTTCTCTCATAAGTTCCCGATCGCTACGAGAGCGCTAAGGTCTCTTAAGCAGATACGAGAGCTTTGAGAAACGATACTATAGCGCTATTGCTACGTATGATTGATGTTCATGCTATTAAATATATCTAATTCGCATGTGTTAATGTGAGTAATGGTGCCATTGTGAAGTACCATATTTGAAGTACCAGGCCATTCATTATCCACTCGCAATTATATAATGAGGCACAAAGACTATAATTAATCTCGCAATTATAACGTGCTGCGGAAGCGCATTGCCATTGATCGCCGGCCGCGTGTTTCGCCTCCTCAATAATTGGGAATGTGTTTGCGACTTAGGGTGATGTGTAAATAACTGGCGATATATAATGGATCAATTAATCAGTGTAGAGTAATTAATTATGAATGTTTTCTGATATGAATTGTTGATTTTGTACTGCGAAGGAGAGAAAGATTGGAACGTATCCGTTTGACCTCCACGGCGAGACCGTTATGTTCCTTTAAGGAAATTGCAAATATTGATATAACTGCGCATCAATGACGTCATAAAAAAAAAATATTGCTTCAACCGAAGACCCGATGTTTACACGTATCTCGCTTTATTTTAATGTTTTACCAGTTGACAAAAAAATAATTAACTTGGCAGTAGTAGGCTGTATAGAATCCCCTTTATTCGTAGGTAATTTTACCTTTCATATACTAGAATGTATATTTAAGTGTCTCTACTAAAAACCGGTTTAGTACACGACAGGAAACTGGTTCTGATTGTGCTTTTTATAAGTGTGTTTTCTTCGGTTATTAGATTGTTGTCTCAGAACTCGATTCTAGCCTTCAAAGCAATATCCGGACGTGATGCAATAATCATGAGTGTCATACATATTCCCAGATAATAGACGCTATATCGATTCTTCATACTATAATTATATACTCAACAAAATATATAAAGGGCTGGCAGATATTTTGTAAAGAATAGAAGCCTTCTACCAAATTTCTTACCTCGACTTGAAGAATATAGCACTATTCATCTTCCAATGCGTTTGCAAGTTTTTGAAGAGTACCTAGAGGATGTAGACATTTGGAAATTCGTTAAAATAATATTAAGCTAAAGTTATATGTGGATAAAGGCTAGTGGCCCTTACTTTATTTTGTTTAGTACGCGTGTATATAAACAGACATTGAATACAACTGTTCCCCCGATACTGGTATTCGGATTCGAACCATCATGTTGTGAATCTAACATACATACGACTCCACTATCCCGCCGACGAGACTACAACCACTCTCGTAGCGATCTCTTATACGAGGCGATCGGGAACTTACGAGAGCGCTATGGTCTCGTAGTGGATATAACAATTTTCAGAAACGATGCCCACGGTATCGTTTCACGAAGCTCTCTTATTCACTATGAGACCATAACGCTCTCTTTGCCGAAATATAATACACTGCAAAGAGAGCGTTATGGTCACTTAGCGGATACGAGAGCTTTGTGAAAGTGTGACAGTGTGATATTTGCTAAGATATTCTTAATAACGTCTTCCAAATTAGACCGTCTGAATTAAGTGTATTGTTACATAAAATATTGGCTCCAGCTCAGTTAAGCTAACAATTTTCTAATTCACAGTATAAACATGTCAATGGGATTATCTCTATAATTAGTACGATGTATCAAATTGTAATTCGCTATGCATTGCTTCAATCTTGCAATGATAGGCTTTTAGTCTGCAGTAGCTTTGCTTACCAAGTATGTTTGAATGTTTGTTAATATCCATAGTAACGTTGTATATGTATATATAAAGTGATATTTTAATATGTCATGAGAACACAGAGATATTCAGAATCAGTAGTGGAAAAGAGGTGTCCTACTGTATGGCAAGATGTGACAGAAAATTAGATTCAGTTGTAAAATATAATGTCGAAATGGAGCTGCAGATAAAACATCAACAAATTCATCATGGTGTCTTACATCGCCTGAAATGGAGAGCTTAAACACTGTTAGAATCCCTCTGTTACAAAAGGATACCCTTGTTCCCAACTTGCCATTCAGCTGATTGTCTAAATTTTGGTAATATTCACCAAGAATCATACAATTTGCTTTGGCATCAAAGGCACGCCTATAACAATTAATGCAGCCTATAGGTCAGTAGCCTCGTAACCTTCTGATATTATATGTACGCCAATATTTGAACTTCGTGCTTCTGCTTGTCGTAGAGGGAAGCAATCGGTTCCTGTACAGCAGATTGTCCAGGTTTTGGTAAGATTCATCAAGAACCATACAATTAATGTAATCTATATGGCAATACGCTCTGAAGCTAACATTATAGTTACGCCAATATTTGAACTTCGTGCTTCTGCTTGTCGTAGAGGAAGCTATTGGTTCAAGTACAGCGGATTGTCCAGGTTTTAGTAAGATACACCTTGAAAGCTGGAGGTTTGTTTGTTAAGCAGCGGGACAAGCGATTCCGCTATATACCGTTGGTGATCGATACCGAGCGAGCGCTGGATGCGGAATACCTCAACTATTACTATCCACGCCTGTTGTCGGGTTTCCCATAGTGATACAGGTCCGGTGAGTAGCCGTAGTAGCTGCTTCCATAGGTTCCATTATCATAGCAGTTCGCATGAATTCTTACCTGCGGTCGGCGCGGTGTATTTGAAGCCGAGGCAGGTGGAAGGGACGGCGACCGGATCGAATCTGCGCTACATCATAGATGCAAAGGACCGGTCAGGAGTGATTCCGGAGGATTGGGGGTTTATATCACCACTACAGAGATATCATTGGTGTACGTTTACGTTCAGATTGGACAAGGTGATGGTTTCTGGAACATTCTATGCTGACCTTGGTAACCGGTGGGATCAGGATGGCTAATTTATCCTGAGCAATATCTTTCTACGAAATCGTCACGAAAGATTAACGTAAAGAATATGTAAGATAAGGTGAGGTGGATGGTTAACCTCGAAAAAGCACTGTGATATTATACTACAGTATTCAATCCGAAAGAACATTCAGAGCGGAGGCTTTTTCAACACAGGCCCGAAACAGGGAATCTGGGTCTATGCTTCAGGACAAGGTGTAGAAAATGGAGACGACATACAATCGGTAAGCACAATGTTTAACTTAATTTTATTAGAATCTAACTTTTAAATATATTGTTGTTGAAGAAGGTATTTCAAGGCATCTGCCCATGTAATGGCATGTGTTGTAAAATCCCTTGGTACCCAGTATCAGAAACTTGAATGTATTGCTATTTTCGCATCCAATGAATAAACTATTGGAACTCCACCTCTACTAGAGTGACATATTACATATGTATACTGCATTGAATGCACGTACTTGAGCGTGACATGGCTGAATATTACATAGGCATCTGTAATAATGTATATGCCTGTATAGCTGAAATACTATATACAGATGAGTGCTTTATATGCCGGTAGCCGAAGTACCATATACAGATGAGTGCTGTATATGCCGGTAGCCGAAGTACTATGTACAGATGAGTGCTGTATATGCCGGTAGCCGAAGTACTATATACAGATGAGTGCTTTATATGCCGGTAGCCGAAGTACTATGTACAGATGAGTGCTGTATATGCCTGTAGCCGAAGTACTATGTACAGATGAGTGCTGTATATGCCGGTAGCCGAAGTACTATGTACAGATAAATGCTGTATATGCCGGTAGCCGATGTACTATATACAGACGAGCAGTTTTATTATTTTGTTGTTGTTGCAATCGAATTGCATCATCGTTGTTAAATACTAGTAATATGTGCAGATGAGTATATGTTATAATTTGGTTATACGTTTTGATTAATATTATACGTAGACAGGCATTACAGCTGAAAAAGAATATAATGCCCACCTACATACCGATAGAAGAGCGTTGGTATATATTTAAACACGGGTATTTTTTATTCGTAATAGTAATTTACAGCTGTAGATCTATACGGCCTAATGCTCTATAGATCTACCACTTCCCTCAACCGCCATCCCCTCCCGCCACCACTACCACCCCCTCCCCCACCCCTAATACATAAACCGTGTTAATAGCGTATCTCTCTCTCTCTCTCTCATATCTGCAAATACCTCAGTTCCTGGTCGACAAATACATTAATCTTATTTGTCTTTGTATCTTGTTCCAACAAAACCTTCGTTTCTGAATGCCAGAATGGATCGGCCATCAACCTGAGCGGCGTATAAATCTTCGGTCTTCTCTCGGTGCTGGGTCCAGCTCTTCGATGTCGGCAATTGATTTTATGACAAGTGATCCATTTATATTTTAACATTACCTGGTAGTATTACCGGTTAAACTACCTTAATCTACAATTCCAGTATACAATCGTTAATGCGAATTAACTACATAGCGGTCATGGATGATTCTTTGTTCTCGAAGGAAAGATATCAATCCCTGATTTGGAAACTAATGAGTTTTCAAAATATCAAAAAGATATCGAACATAATATATCGTGTCACAGTCCTTGTTAAAGACGTTTCTTGGCAATGTTATGATTGGTTACATTTTTTAAAAGAATGACACTTAAAAACATGTAAAGAAAATCATTAAAAATAAATCGAAGAAATGTCCACGAAGAATCTTTGACAAGGACTAATCGCGTCATTAATTGCTGGATGTCTACATGTCAGGGTTCCCTTGTACAAAACGGAGTAACTCTATATGAGTCGTAACTATAACCTGTACAATGATGTAGTCTATAGCTTAAGGTTGGAGGTAAGGTTACCATAAAGAAGTTTCGCCATTTCATACAGCAGAGCATCGGTTGCAACGGTCTTATTTGCCTGCATCTCTATAATACTACTTAGTAAATGTAAAAGTTTAATGGAATACTTAATAACCTGCATGCTCACATTTAGGTCGAGATAGTCAATACTGGATGCTTAATAATCCGCATGCTCACATTTAGGTCGAGACAGGGCCTACACCGCAGTCAATAATGAATACTTAATAACCTGGATGCTTACATTTAGGTCGTGATAGAGCCCACACTGCAGCCAATACTGAATACTTAATAACCTGCATGCTCACATTTAGGTCGAGATAGAGCCCACACTGCAGCCAATACTGAATACTTAATAACCTGCATGCTCACAGTTAGGGCCTACACAGATAGGGCCTACACTGCAGTCAATACCGAATATTCAGTATGTTGGCCTAGTTAACATCAAGAAATGAAATAATCTGCGTACGTTTCTTCAGGAATGACACGAATTAATCGAATACGCATCTGATAATATATATTTCTTATACCTATTGCGATTTTCACATACTGACCTGGCCTGTCTTTCACGAGAGGGTCGTGTCGGTAGTCCTGGCGTAAATCGAGGTGTACGTCATTTCCTGATAGTAAACGTATGGCGTAGGGTAGGACTAGATTACGACCATTACGTAAAACGCGGGCAAGTTAACTTACCTATATAGATGACGGTATACGATCCATCGTAAGGAATGAATTATGGCCTATACTGCCTGAAACGTATTATCCAATCTTGCCCTTTGTCCATATAAGAGACCATAATAGTATAGTCTCCGTCCAGATGAACTAACTGTGCGACATTTTTATGAACTTTGTAGTAATATAAACTATGAATAGGAACCGTACCAGGCGATACGATTGACTAACGATGTATCGTAGAGATACAACGCTTCGGAGAGATCGATGGTAGAGATATAGGACTCTGATATACCAGTAATAGCAGCAATGTATATAAATAACATGCACGCTAAGATTTAAAATACATATACATATACTAGTACCCTTAATATTGGATACATGTCGACACAGAATATAACCACGTAACGATAATATCAATGATGGTTTTTAAAGTAGACACTCTAGTCACCTTCTTTTCACTTTACAGGTATAGAACGGTTGGGTATATTCCCCAGACCCGGACCCAATTCCCGGCAATCTAATTGGTTCACGTGGTTAGGATTAGGGTTAGGGTTAGGAAAATATTTTATTCATATTTTTGGGTAACGTGAGCCAATCAGATTGCAGGGAATTGGGTCCGTGGCCGATGAATAGACCGCAAATCCGGGGATTAAATCGCAACATATAAAACATATTTTGATTAGTTTGCCTCCGGGGGGGGGGGGGGGGGGGGGGGGGGGGGGGGGGGGGGGGGGGGGGGGGGGGGGGGGGGGGGGGGGGGGGGG
>JAUTBT010085004.1:0-11919 GCA_032361225.1 Lepetodrilus schrolli | reverse complement strand
TATATATTCGTCCTTTTTTTAAACATGACAATATATTCTGGGTGAGAAAGCATTTCAGTCGAATTAAGATGAGAGTCAAATTAATTCTTTTTCACGTGGATTCACTGCTGTTCGATTCAAGTACTCACTGCGCATGTTCCATGACCTAACACTTTGGACCCTAGAGTAGTGAATCGAATACAACCAGAGTGTCAATCACTGTCAGTCAAGATGAGAGTCAAATGAATTCTTTTTCACATGGATTCACTCGGTGTTTACTCCTTCTGTTCGATTCAAGTCCTCACTGCGCATGCTCCATGGCCTAACACTTTGGAATTGAATACAGCCAGAGTGTCAATCACTTTCAGCAGAACACTTTCAGTACTGATGTGAGACCTATACGCTGATTGAAAAGAATGATATAACACATTGGTCTGAAAGATTATCAGACAACTCGTCATTGACTATGTTGAGCTACAACCCCAGTTTTCCACAGGTGTTCTTGAATTAGGTAGAATTAGTTTTTATGATACTTATAACAAAGACAAGCCAGTTTGAAGCGCATTCAAAGAGGTGGAGCGTGAGATATATGAAGTTCTAACCATCAATGAGTCTCAAAAAAGGTTTTGTAGTCGCCGGAGCTTGCCTTGGTCTTAGTGTAGCAGGGTTGGTATTGTAGTGATTGCTTTGTATTTCATCTATTATGTATTTAATTTTAGTCTTTCAGTAGACTATTTTACTATAGTTTATATAGTATTTGCGCGCGAAGCACCTGCTAATGTAAATGCACGCCCAACGTACACAGACACACAACCACAAGGATAGTTCTGATGAGGTTAGCAAGTCTACTTTTATTGGGTCGTTTTATTATAATGGTAATTAGATATTAACATATACTATATAAATAAATAATGAATTAGATAAGTTCAAATACAGTTATAATCAATAATAAAGTAAATTATATCTAAATTATAAACTTCATATGTATGAATGGGTCGTGTGTGTTGAAGTGTGACGGCAATCTTATTACTACCTCAGGATCACTCCCGTGTTACCCACGTGGTAGGTGCATTTGGTTATAGCAACACAATTTTGTCTTTCCAGTATAATTTAGGAATAATGTATTGCTAGATATAATGATATATTTGAAACCGGTATGGTTGAAGGTATTACGGTATTATATTATTATGATGATTGTGTATGTAAGTTCAAGCTATTGAACATTTGTAGTATTGTCATTTGTGACGATTATTAATGATATAAGCATTAGAATACAGTCTATAATTATTATTACATGATATGAGTATATTGGTTTCTCGTATCAAGTTGAGAGAAGAATAATAGCATAATATATATTATATTATATATTAGTTGTGCTTGTAAATGGCACAGATGAAATTGTTAATGTACGCAAATGGTGTAATTGTATTCTGGCATGTGCTGCGTACTATTGTATGTGAGACTTTACTCCAACTATATTTAAATTTTACTGATGTGTACATATTGTAATTTCAGAATGGAAGTTCTACCCACCTAATTTTTAAAAAGGTTATAAACAGACATAAATCGCAGCCTGTGGTTTGTCCTGTCAGACGGCACGCCCTCGACAGGGCTGCAACATTAGCCTGTATTTGCATACGCATGGCTCTCCTTGTCGTACTCTGAGTCGACGCAACTAACTCCAACCTTAACAATGGTGTCGTATATGACTAAGGTTGGAGAAGTTACGTTATAGTTACGTCGTTTTGTACAGGAGATCCCAGGGGTGGGGGTCACTTCATACCTATACGTATGTAATGACCAATCGGCAAACCTGCTACTTCCGTTTTATTCCAGGATATACTGCTAGACAGTCCCGTGGGTTAGCAGAGTGATACAGGTATAATGCAACCATTAACTGGAAACAATCGTAGCCGAACACTATGTATAGAAGATTGAGGCCAGTTATTATGGATTTCCAAGACTATTATTGGTTGAAGGTTTTCGAGCAGTTAATATTTTGTGGATAAAATTCATGGTATTCTAAATTCATGACAGGTTTATAATTAGCCTAAGAAATAATTACAACTTTAACCTGTGAACTTTGACCTATTTATTGAGCAGGATTTCTGTAAACTACACACATGTGAATTTTGTGCGGATCTTGGGAAAGCAACTTCCGTGCATTGTTTTTAAAGCAAAAGGTGATGGATGTTTTTAATTTGTGATTTTCCAGTCTGCCAATATGATATACTGTCATTCCATGTGTGATCTGGTAAAGTTATTTCTTTAATAAATATTGTATCAATCAAATCTCTACCACGATGGCCTAAGGAAAACCAGTTAGTTGTACTATACCTATAATGAGGTTAGTTATTGTGTGGATTCGAATATAGAGTTGCATGCTAGCTGATTGTGTGATGTGCTTAATGATCCACCCCACTAAGGTCTTACCTCATTAACATACGAATGACAAAACGTAGCGTGTTCCTTTGACCTGTGCGAAGTGTTCGGAGGACAGATAAGTTTGTCAATGGAACGTCTCGCACACTGTGCGGTCTGTACTCGCTGGCGAGGTAGTGCAGACCGCACAGAAAAAGTACAGTGACGTCACCACATCATAGGCAACTCTTTGCCGCCATCTTGCTTGTGCCAGGCGTGTACGACTCGTTCCTTTCACTCAGTACACCGTACTGGAGTGACGTCACCTGTCTGTCTGAGAACAGTTCGCGCAGCTCAGAGGAACGCTGCCTGTGCGAGAAAGTTGGTGTGTAGAAATGTAGTTAAATACAATCCGCCGAGGGTAGAAAACAGATGTACAGATGTCGAAAATGATGGATAGAAGACGGTTAGCGTTACTTACTAATTTCTCGTCAATTATTCCTAATGATTTCATTAGCGAGATGAATATGTATATGAATTTTTCCAGAGAGCATATCTGGTTTCTGATTTTTCACATAATTTATATACGCCATTTATATAACAGGACAAATAACAATAGGCGTTAACTATCGTAATTTACCGCGAACATATCGGATACAGAATTCTCATATCGGATACACAAATCTCATATCAGCGACACATTAATTTATCGCAGATCAATTATATATTACCATCATTGTCATTCGCGATAGTCGCAATAATATATGAATGCTCGCATAACTTTCATGATTTACAGTATACACTACTGTTTACCAGTTTCACAGTTTTGGCACAATTATACAACTACGCAATATTTAATTACTTCGGAAATATACAGGTCATCCCTGTTAATAGATGAAACAATGGATATACCATTCTCTATGAAATTTGACCACATTAATTCACATATTTACAACATGTCGGGGCAGGAAGATAACTGTTCTCTACAGTTGACTGACATAGGGTTAATATTGACAAATCCTTCTTTATCCCACACTAATTTAATCTTCTTATGGACTCCTCACCTAAAGCAAACACTACACGTGTTGTATACATTTCAGCTTTTTGCCACCAGGAAATGTTATTTTTAACATTTATTCGATATTTCTGCTGTATTTGCAATCGTGTGTACATCTAAGGTGCTTCCTTTCAAAACACTGCTTATTTGTTTCACATCAATCATGTTTCAATAAGGAGTCTTCTATACATCTACTGACCATCTTTGACTGTGTGGAGGTAGGTGTTAATTGTGTTTCCTTTTTGTCGTTTATTGATATTCTCTGTATTCTTTTACGATATGCATTAGAAAATGCGCATAATAGAACAGAAGTAGATGATGACGATGTTGATGATGATGATGATGGTGTTGATGATGTCGATGATAATGGTGAGGATGATGACGATGGTATTGATGATGTCGATGATAACGATGATGATAATGATTATGCTAATAATGATGATGATGATAATGGTATTAATGATGGCGATGATAATGATGATGATGGTACTGATGAAATCGATGATAATGATAATGATGATGATGGCGATGATAATGATGATGGTGATGGTACTGATGATAATGAGGAGGAGGAGGAGGAGGAGGAGGAGGGAGGAGGATGAGATGGCCATTATTATTATTATTATATTGAAGAGGAGGTGGAGGAGGATGGTGATTATGAATACAACGACGATACTGCTGCTGCTAATAGCGATGCTATTGATATTCCTGCTTGAGATGATGATGATATCGACGATGACGATAATGATAATAATGATGACGACGATGCGAATGATGCTTATAATAGCGTTGATGATACACTTAATGATAATGATGATGATGATGATGATGATAGTATTTAGGCTGTTGCTGCTATCCATTACTCGGAATGGCTATACAGTCCATGTTGTGCACAGATCTGTATGGACGGGATTAAAGACAACCTGGCGTGATCGACATGGAGCAATTTTGGAATCAACGGTAATCTGCTTTGGCGCTTATAAACATCACTCCCGAGTCAATAACATCCTTGATCATTATCATATCATGTTCAATACATGTTAGACTGAACATGTACAGATGTGGAAGTAATTATTACATCGGCCAAAAAGATTGCTACGAAATATACGTTTTCGGAAAACAGATGTAATAATGTATTAATACAAGACCAAGAGCTGCATGTCTATGGAGTCGCCCAGTTATTTGATTTGAAATTCCAGAACATGCGAGTTTTATGCTTGCAATGGGTATATCATTGTATCAGATAAAATTGGTATGACGATGGTCGGTGATGCTTCTGGTATAGGATAGGCTATAGATGGCACGACAGGTGTTTGGTAGTTTACAATGCCATAACACCTGACGACGTCACGTGGTATATACCCTGACGTCAGCTAACGTCATCTATACATACAACGACACGACATTGTATTGTCAGTATAGATCTATACTAGTCCTTATTAAAGGCGTTTCGTGGCTTCTTTTACATTCTTGGGAAAATGGCACTTCAACAAACAAAAACAAAAAATGTAAAAAAAAACAACACAGCATTATTAACAATCGAAAAAAAATTGCCACGTCAAGTCTTTGACAGGGACTAACATCTTTACATGATAATGATTTACAACTAAACGATAGTCAGTTTAGAACAGCATTGGACGTTAGTAAATATACCATTTTCCAATTAATTGTGTTACTCGGTATTTCTAATTATAGTCATACTTACAAATTTGACTGCAATACAGATTGTAATATTATATTTTTAACGGTATTGTAAAACTACTTAAAAAAATAATTGTAAGGCTAACTACATTGCTGAATGAAATTCTAATGACAATGCTAATTGTAATGCATGTTATGATAGCCCGACTGTGGTAATAGTAATTGTGATAGTCGTAAACCGTAAACCCAACTCCCTGACTCGCGAACAAAATTGATTAGCTAATCAATGGTTTACTATTACAATAATGTCATTACTGACCTTACTTTTACTGATGCAATTTCATAGAGAGAGAAATTTTTATTAAATCGGGAACATCCCTTTAAAAACGACTTGTGCATTACCTGTGCAGCTTATTATTTTGGAACGGGTTTTAAGCAAGGACGGACCACCAGCTGTCATTCCAATTAATAAATCCCGCGACACTAGAGACTGTTTCTGCTCCCAAATGCGCGAGTCAATCTGAGATATGTTTGCGTGGAGAGTGGTCGCAGACCGGGGCCATCCTTCTCAGATCTAAGACCGAACACACACGGACATTATTGACAGATTATCGACCCCCCGTCGTTCGAAGGTGTTCTTTCTTAATCGGGTTTTAGACAGCGCTAGACAGGTTCCGCGCTCACAGGGGGATGGTGCCATTAGAGAGAAGATTAAGGCTTTCTTCAAATATCGGTAACCGCCGCACAATTGACTTTTCATTGGAAGGAAACGACTCCAATATGATTAATGTCGAACACCCCCGGGCTGTTGACTAGCTGTGAGATCGTATGTTGGAGCCACGCCGATCGCTAATAGAACGATTTGCGAACCGGAAATAGAACATTTGCTCGGTCAATGGGATTCAGATTCCTGTATTAGCCGACACTCGTTATCAATCTATTGGACAACTGATTATGGCAACAATCTTCAGGAGAATATGTGTCCGCTTCGTGGTTCAATCACAGGTGTATATTTAATTGTAGGTGTGACCAATTTGGATTTGATACTTCTGTGATATATTTAAGAAATAAAGTCACCACTGTGGTTGTTAGTTGCATTGTAAAATGCCTACGTTTAGACGTTGTTTTTTTACCGGATGATCGCTGTTCCGGTTATTACCAAAAACACCCCCCCCCCAAAGCAACAACGACGACGATGACAGCAACAACAACATCAAAATGATTATCATCATCAGCATCAGCATTAGCGAAAACAACAACAACAACAACAACAACGACAGCATCACCAGCAGCAACAACAACATCAAGAACAATAGTTCTTACTATAACCATGATAACATGTATACGATTAGAAATGTCCAAATATATTTTTAACTAGTGGAACTGTTCTTTTGCGCATTTAGGATTTGTGAAGCAACACAGTCTGGATAGTTCTCAGGCGGATCACTCGGCTGTCACAATACGTCACGTGCGATCAGTTTGTGAGCAAGAGTGCCGTAACTCATAGACAGCATTCAGAATGTTTCTAAACCATAAAACTTAAAAAATGGGCAACGCATAGCATGATGTAAGTGTATGGCGTTTCGAGAGCATTTCGACATGGATATATTTAGCATATAACCTGTAGCACGTCAACAAACTGATCATAGTTCACAGAAAAAAACCCAGGAAGTTAGGTGTTCGGGTCCGGATGCTCCAAAACACACCAGGACACCATGGGTAAAAGGTCCTGTTAGGATCCTTGAGGACACCAAACTAGTTTTGGTTTGGTTGATAATTCTGCATGTGGGAACACTATTCATTGGGTCAATTTTAAGGTTTCACCTGTCATTTTTAAATATGTGTCTTATCTGCACTTGCTATCTGCACTTCTCTGGTGTGAAAATATGACGTGAAGTTTAAGTTTTAAATTATTGTGTGTTTCTGTCTATCCAAAAATAGTAGGTCCAATGGGACTATCACTGATAGGTCTTCTAATGCTTACATCCAAAGTTTCATTTTAAGTAAGTGTAATTTAAACCAAAGTTCATCTTGGTAAGATCTCTATTACTCATATTTTCAGGAAAAGAAAGACGGATTTTGTATTTCTATTATTCCAAAGGTCGCAGTATGTGTCACTGTGTCCTAGACTGCCATATAGTGGCTAATCTCTGACTCTTTTGGACACTCACTAGACACAAAAATGTATGACGTTGAAAAAATATGGCTTCAGGTTAGTAGTTAACTGTGCGTTAAGGGAATCTAAGGACACGCTAATCATACTGTGCTACACTAATCGTTAACATTTACAACTTACCTAGACTCATTAATATCAAATATAGTGATCCATGAATAACTATCATCAATATGTGAAGAAAATGTCATTTTATTATGGTTGAAGAGCGCTCAAATCCACATATGTCTGAGTTGTCTGAATCGTCTTATAGTGTTTTCCTCACAGGATTGTCCAACAACGATGAACAGGCGAGATCATCGGGACACGAGGCACAGCTATGGGCAAGGTTATCTAGGAAGTAATGTTTAAAGGCATACCATCATGATTTGGTGACATAGTCAATGGTCAAACGTATTTTACCTGAAAGTATGTACTGTACTTCGCGAGATAAAAACATACATATATTCTTTTTAAAAAAGGAAAATGTTGAAAACCATCGTGTCTTGAATATCAAATATATCAACACTCGTCGATGAAAGTTATTGAATCCGAGGCTTTGCGACTTTCACGACTCGTGTTGATATATTTGACATTCCAAGACACTTGGGTGAGATTCTCTATGTATTGAAGAAGTTCAAACATTTTGAACAAACGCTTTGTATCAGTATTTTACCACAAATATTATATACAACATGGATTAGAAACAGCTTACTTGAGCTGTGAACTAACTAGTTTTGGCACAAATGGTCATTATTTAACCAAGTAGTAGGCCCTATTAGATACTAACAGATACAGGAAATCGCATGCCAGTTTGTACACACGAGCGCATAAATGATGATTTTACTGCTCTTCCCTGACAATAGGCACTTACAAAAAGATATGTTACTAAAATATACATGTGTTTCCTGCGTATGTTGTCTAATTCATCGATATGTCTAGATGTTGATATCGATGTTAATACATAGTGTGGGGAAATAATCAAATTGATGTGATTATATATTTATTTATTTACTTGTTTACCAGAATCTGAGACTGTCATTTAATTTCAGGCATCACAGAAATGTTCTTTCTAATGACATAAGTTCATTTAGTTAACCTATTATAAATGTTAATGTGGAAATGCTTACTGAATGATACGCTATAGTACATTTATGGTATTCGCTCATAATCTAACTGTACAAGTCTCCAAGGGTCGAACATATTATTTTGCGAAGCGGTCATAAAATGACTACGGTCTAAGCCCCGTGCTTTTTGTTTTGTTCAATTATGTTCTCGCCCATCCTCGCGCCCCAGCGGTACTTAATTCCGCACACAACTTCAGAGAAACTTGCGCAAACAGTTTAGGAGCAATACATAGAACAATGATTAAATATATTTCATTGGATAGATTTTGTAACGTCAAATTCATCGGGAAAATGATTTCATTGGTTGGATGTTTGCTCAAGTTTCCCTCTAGATGTGTGCCAGGGGTACCACATGAAGTGAGTCCTGAACGGAATTAAGTACCGCTGGGGTGAGAGGATGGTTTTCACCATAAGTTATTAATTATTATAATACTGCTGCGTTTTGATTATGGCTCATTTTCAACACTTGTAATCTGTTAAGTAAATGAACGTACGTTTATTAGAAAGAAAATGTCTGTACTGTCATTAATTAAATGACATAATCAGATTCTGGCAAAGCCAACTATTCTGTAATCTGTCTCCCCGTTCTGACCCAAATACTCCTATGGAGAACAGAGGGTAAAGTATCAATACATATAATATATATATTTAAACTATTAGTTTGTACAGGCAATTAAACACTGGCCCTATGATATTAAAACTGTATGAATCCGGGACGTTGCAAGTTGAAAATTGGCAATAACCCATAAATTCGTATTTGCCGTATAATGCCGTATATATGTACATCGCTATAATATGTAATGGTATGAAACAACACATTGTTACAATTTTCGTTGCAATCTATTACGAAAAATGTAACAAACATAATTTTGTTACATTTTTCGTACGTGATCGAAAAATGTAACACAAAAGAAGGGTTTTTTTGGGTTTTTGCGTTGCATCATACATCCCTATATGACACTGAGTAGATTAACATAAACAAAATCATTTTTGAAGATTACCCAGGTTGAAGCAACCTCCATTTCCACAGCAGTAATTGGAAGCCAAGCTATCTTGAATATTGGTCAATAGACAAATAATATGATTGCTTGATGTAATAAAGAACACCAAAAAAAAATGAAGTAATCCCGATTTATTGTAATGTTGGGAGGTGGCTTTATTGAAAAAAATAATTAATACTTCAGTAAACAGTGGTCTGAGTTAATATCGGGTGTGTCCAACACCGTGCAGCACGACATACACTACATCTGACAGGCAGACTCGAGATTAAATGATGGATTGTCGCTCTTGGGATACGCCGCCATCTTGTAGAACAATACACAGGTCGTTTATGTTGTCTGTTGCACATGGCCGTAGCTAATTATGTATTATTTTTTTAACCTTTTTGGGGCAAACGTTCGGGGAACCTTTTTTTAATATTGGATGCTCGGAGATGTAATATCCTGCACTATTGGAGTAAGCATAAGTAGTAGGCCTACATTTGTAATATGATGTCCCCATTATCAAATACTATGTGTTTTTTTCCCGCTGCTATATTTAGATAAACAGTCATTTTGCAAGTTTGGGATTTTAATTCGAAATTGAGATATGGTTTTGTAAGCCAAGGATTCATACTCCTTAATAAATGTATGCACCCGATAATTATTGACTTTCTAATTGATTATTTTGTATCAATATTTGTATCCTTATAAAACAACCCTCACATTGTTAATGTTCTACAGGCGAGAGATTTTGCAGGCTAACTGAGTAAGGTAATGCATTCCTGGTCCATTAATACAGTTATTACACTACCGGTGAGATATCACCTATATCGGTATATATTATATATATATATATATATATATATATATATATATATACTTAAAAATGAAAGACTGATATTTCTCACTCTGAAAAAACGTGATATCGTCACTGCAGTGACGAGAACACCTTCCGGTACTACTGAACCCGCTATGAACCACGATGCCGACTGCACTTTCGTCAGTATATAATATGACGTGGGAACACGTGGGGACACCGATAATTTCACTTGTGGCTGCGCCACTCGAGAAAATATCTCCTTTCCCACGTCTCGATGAGAGATACATGATATTTCACTAGACACATGAAATATCCTCCCTCTCTCTCTCTTTGAATTCACCATTCCGTGTGATGCACGTACATGTATTTGGCAATATAACAAAATATACCTTGCCAAAACTACTAAGATATCTTTATTCTATTGTCTCAATCTTACTTGACATCATGGACGATATTACGAATATTAAAATGAGATAATTCTGTATCCTCTGGTACCCGGTTTTCGGACTAAAAATCAATCGAAACGTAAATTGTTCTTCTTACCCTTTAGTAACGCATTTATCTCATGGAAAAACCACTGTTCCTAATGGAAATACAATCCTCGATCAAACCTGTTGGCCAAATCACATTGGTATCGACGCCATGCTTTTTCGAACATCTGATTGTGATTTCCTGATTTGCCAGAACTGGTTTTCGATGATAACGAGTGCTATCAATCGTTTATGAACGTAGACGACTTTGTTCCGTAAGTACAGGATGTTCTGTTTATGTGTTGTTCGTGATATACAACGATGCTGCATGTTCTATAATAGCATTACAATAGTGGTTACACTTTAAATTTCAGAAGCAAGCAAAGGTTACTGAGTGGTTGTGTTGCAGTGTTTAATTCAATAATGGTTTCCTAGCCACCATTCATTTGTGGAGAAACTATGGGCAAACAAATACAAAAAAATGAATAACATCATCAGTCGGTGTAGAAGTTCCGTTCCACGTTTAACACAATCGTAAAAACGTCCTTCCCTATTCATTGGATTTTATTAAACACACTGTCGTACTTCATGTCAAAGGTAACACAAACAGACACTACTTAACTGTCCATACAAGAGTACAATTTCATGTGAGCGCTGAATACCTGTAAAGGGATACACACTGCAGCCTCCAGTATACTTAGTTTAAACCTGCACCTGGTCCCCGTTCCACAGAACGATCGTAGCGCTACGAGAATCGCAAGTCCATGTAAATATATACTAGATCCACACCTTCTAAATCCTCCATCAAATCTGAACTTAAAACAGGGCATCGACAAGCCATTTAAAGTTCTTAGTCTTTTCTACATGTGTATATCTATTTTATCACCCAATACTGTGTTTTCGTGGTAGATATCGCTTTCAAATAGCAAGCCTGGGATTTAATAACTTTTACGACTCGTGTAGATATATTTGATATTATTATTATTATTATTATTATTATAATTATATGAGTATGTGGAACAGAGCCCTGGCCCCGATGTTACGAAACATTTTTACTACGAATCTGTGCTCAACTCATGGTTTTGTTAACAAATCTCCATGTAAAATGTGAGCTCGAGCAAGACATCATACTTCAAAGAGTTTCGTAATCTCGGGATCTGGGTCCTGTTCCACACAGCGATTGTAGCACTACTTATACATGTACACGGAGTTACGACTCTCGTAGTGCTACGATCGTTCTGTGGAACAGGGCCTCGGCCCCCGTTTCACAACGGCCTCCTAACTATTTAGGAGCTCCTAAACCAGTCCTAAGTGTTGTCACCTCGTAACAAG
>JAUTBT010085003.1:0-30211 GCA_032361225.1 Lepetodrilus schrolli | reverse complement strand
ATAACTGTAACCTATAAATATGAACAATTAACAATATAGGAATTTCATGCAATATAGAATAATTTTTGTCAGTATTAGATTTAATCTGGGTTCAGTAGCATCACTAAATTGGCCCCATTAAACGCCATCTGCACAGGTGTGAGATGATTATGATTAAATGACGTGCAAACAGATGGTTAGTCACCTGGAAGGTTGCAATCAATTTCACAACTGGTAAGGTAATCACCCAAGGAGTAGAACATCCCTACCATCATAGAAATGATTTTCCCAGTCTTCTTTGTATTACCAAGATTTGTCCTCTCAGAGGTCGGTGTACAGTATTGTACAGCATTATATACTGCTTACTGTGGCTGAGGTATAAGTGGTGTGGGCTGGTGACGCTGACACTAAGTGTGAAACATACAAAAAAACATCCCAGAATGCCGACATCCTCTTTTTGTTTGATACATACCACAGTGATACATTGTTGTTACAAGGATTAAGAGGGGGCGATTGTTATGCTACCACGATATACCGAAGCAACAAGAAGAGAGACGATGACAAACACTCAAGTCAGTGTATGCATCTTATCTAATATTTTATTGCCAGTTTACAAGAAAGGGAAGGATGTATTTGTTTTTCATGTATATACCTCATATATGTTGATTATATTCAAATGAATCATTGAGATATTAACAATATGACTTTTATCATATATATGCTTTAACAATTAATAACATGCTTAAGTCTTCAAATTGAAATATACAAAATAATTTCAATAATAATGATCACAAGTAGTTAGAGATGTTTCTTGTTTTTCTGTGTTTTACAATATTCTAACATCTGATGGTTAACAGTAGCATCACCCAGACAATATAGTCTGGGTGATGCTACTGTTAACCATTGCTGATACGGTTGAATCAAATGATACAATGGATACAATATTACATCTCAATGACCCACACATATACAACTGATATCCAATGTAACCATCATGTTATTAATCATGCCATCATGCTATTTGTCATTCCATCATGTTCTTTGTCTTGCCATTACTATTTTTTTTGGTCATGCCATTCACTATCGTTGTCATTCCATCATGTTCTTTGTCATGCCATCATATTCCTTGTCATGCCATCATGTTCTTTGTCATGCCATCATGTTCATGCCATCATGTTCTTTGTCATGCCATCATGTTCTTTGTCATGCCATCATTCTCACACATCAATACTATTGTCATTATGAGATTTCATACAGGGAATTATCCAATGTGTTCCCTTCCAGTACAGCATGCTGAGAGACACTTCCTGTTGTGGGACTGAATGATACTACTACCCTAACCACAAAATACCAGTTATTGCCTCCTAAACACTGCTTTGACCTGTGAATACATATTATGGATTCTTCTCATGAGCTGCCAATAGAACATGCCTGCAGCAATTTCCTAATGTCTCTCAATGTATTCAGTGTAGCAGCTTGATTGACAGGAGGTGTTGCCTGTTTGACACAGGTCATCTGCTGAGAAGCTTCCTGCAATACCAGAGAATCAGTGAAAACCAAAGAATATTCCTAGCATAACCTGGTTATCTGATTGTTAGTAAATATGAATAAACATCACCATCCTTGAAATTTATGTATTGGGGGATTGCATAATTAATATTCTTATATTGTGTATACCGTAAATATTACTTCAGTAACACTTTCTTCTTTCATTGAATTGAAGCCTGCTGGAATGTTCTTCCAATTCCTATTCTGATAGTATTAACAAGAACCACCTGTATATAGGTTTTTCCCATTCTTATAACAATGGCAGTAAAAGGAATGCCTTCTATGCTTCTTTCCCATTCCTTACAGCAGTAACAGGAATGACCTTTGTGCATGTCTTTCCCATTCCTACACTGGCAGCAGTAACAGGAATCTCATCTAAACATGCCCTTGACATCAGTTTCTGTGAGTGATTTACTTCTTGAACATTGACAAAGATTCAATTGAGAGTTTCAATTGATGTTCCCCAATGAATACTAGCTACATGGACCAATGGTCAATTTACTAAGGAATAGTAAATTCATGGACCAATGGGTTTTACTGATACAGACATAGCGTGTTCATGCTTGGCTGCTCCCCCAGTCTTACTGATAATTGATAGGTTATCCAACATGACATCAACCTTGCTGACTCATGCTATTAATATCAGTCATAAGTTTTTTTAATAGCAATGCTCAACTTGTACCAGTAAGGTGTTGCAATCAATGAAATCTCCTATGAAAAAGAATTGTGATTGATCATCAATGAATCATGTGGAATACCAGCATATCTGTAAGTTCAGAGATTAGTCAACTGTCAGACCTTCCTGTTGGATGAACAGTGGTTTCTGTGAGTATGCCATTGGTGCTTTCCTTGAAATAATTACAGATATAATCATGCCAGTTCTACTGACTGGAACCTGTCAAGATCCATGTAATTCAGTTTGCAAATACGGTATCATGGTTTGACTTGAAAGTTGTCTTTTTCCTGTTGGGATACAAGTTTTAGATGGAACCTTTTCCACGAAATCTTGTATGGATATTGCAATTGACTCCAAGCCCTCTGAAATCACCAAATGTGATAATTCCTTATGTGCACTCACTTCACCTTCCCGCCAACAATTGTGTCAGGTCACCTCAGTGATGCTACATGCACACTTACCCCAGTTCTTTAGTCTAGGGTATCCTTTTACAATGCTCTCTTATCCACTAGGAGAACATCCCGCTCTATTTTCAATGTATCGGGGAGGAAAGAGTGCATTATGGTCTCCTAGTGGATAAGAGAGCTTCATGAAAGGATACCCTGGTTAGTATACAAATTTCAGGCATTGGAAAGATAACATTCACAATTCCATCTCATCCTACCGGGTACTCACTCAGCTGGGTGGTCTGGAGCAGTGTGGATCTAAGCACGTTGCTCAAGGTTGCCACACAATGCATATTTGATCAGCACCAGGATTCATATTTCAAAGTGACCATTGAGTCGAAAGTGAGATACCTGATTGTTCTCTTTGTTTTATTGACTTTTTCCAGAAAAGATATGAAAGAATAAAGCAAGTTATATTAATCCCCAATGCATGAAAACACCCATACACTATATGAGTATGAACGAGCCCAGTGCAGTAAAAGACTGGGTTACCTCATTGAACAATGCTATGACATCATGGAACTGACAAATAACCTTGTTTTATTGGACAATACTTTTGGACACTCGCCAGTTAGTCAATTACCTAATTCATGGGCTGTTCACTTAGTCTGTTACAAATTTTCTTTAGCTAAATGGAATGTTCTTATACTTTGCCTAAAATGAAAAGGGTGCGATCATTACATCAAAAGAAAATATATTCATTGATTACTGGCATTTCACACAAAAATTGCCAACTTTCCCATTCAATTTGGAGTGCAACCACAGGCCAACATATACAAGTTTCTTTACTTTCTTTCCTACATGTCTCCATATTACAAGCAGGTATGATATTTAAGGAGAAATACGACACAGCATTGTGAGTTACCATTTAATTTGCTTGATGACAATCGTGACATTTTAATGGATTCTTTATTCTCAAATTTCTGATTCATCGGCAGGAATATTGGCAATTGAATTTCACAGATGTCAAGTTTTTGTTCCTTTCACTCATGCATGGAAATGTCAGTGTTCTGTCTGTCAACATCTCCTTCTATGTTCATGACTGCAGTACATTTCTCCATTTCAAATTGAATGCCTCTCAATGATCAATAAACTCTCATTGCCTGACCACTGAAGTCTGTGGCTCCTATTGGCTGAAGATGAAACAATAACAGATATATTTCTGGCAATATGAAAGATTGCTTTTTACATGAAGATTCCTGTTCAGTTTTTCGAAATAAACAAATCAGTAAAATGACTTAAGTTGGAGGCTTTTAAAACTTGTCAGCAATTTGCATTTCTCAAAAAAATGCTCAGTTCCAATTGGTCAAGGTTCCGTGTGTTTGGAGAAATCAAGGTCTGATCATCAAGTTTTAAAATGTATCTCTTTATAAAATACCAGTATTTTATCATTATATTTATTCTATTATTTGTTTCGCAATGTAGGCATTTTTGTACCTGAGAGAAAAAAAAGATTGGGGGGGGGGATGGTAAATTACCGCTGAACAATGTAATGGTACTAAATGCACCCACATCTTGAAGAGCCTGTGTTCTGCCTGTTTAGTGGGCAGTGGGGTGGTCCTTGAGGAAGGGGGTACTTTGTTTGAGGACTTGGGAAGGCTCTCTGCCTTTCCTTGTGATGTATGAGATGTTTTGCAATCACCTCTAAAAGAAACCCTGAAAAAAAAGTAGACAGGTGGCCCAGTAATGAGTTTTTTGACAGTAACAAGAAGAATGATGCTCCTAATACTGTAAAACCTTTCATACACGTGCAGAATTTTAAGTTGTAGAAAATCCACTTTACGTTCTGACATGACCCTTGACCCTAGAATTTCATTTTCACAAGGATCTTTTACCCCCCATTTTCATCGATTTGAAAAGTGCTGAGAAAATTGGAACATATTTTCTTGTAATTTTGACACATTGAGGGACAATTTTGAAAATGCAAATGATTTCAAGATATTTGACTCAAAATGAAGCAGTTCCTTATTAGATTCATTTCAATACTGTTCAAGTCAACTTGCATTTTATACAAGTTCCAAATTTCAAAGAAATTAACTGTAGAACACTTCTATTACACTTCTAGTGAGAAACAATTTGATTTGCACTGTCCTTGTTATGTGTTTTAACTGTTAAAAGATATTAAAAGAAACGTTTGTGTCATTTAACATCACTACACTATGATATTGCCATAAAAATGACAATAATCACCTTTCTGTTCGCTAGTGTGAACACATTAACAATTCATATATATGTTATGAAACATATTTGATGTCTCCACTTTCTATTGTACAATAACTTTAAAAAGTGTGTGTATTTATAGGAAATTGAACTTCTGTTAAGATATTTGAACTTTGAACATATTATAATGACAAGATGGCAAATCCATTAGCAAACTCATCTAACATAGATATAAAGTTGCCAGTCAGTGCTAACTAATCAGAGAGCACATTGCATCAATGGCAAGTAAATTATAAGTCTTTCATATTTTTAGCATCCAAGGTGAAAAACCAATACAGTTTTGGTGATATTACTATGAACTAATTGATTTTATGTCAAGAATCACTTCAGCCTTTCTGACTGCATGACAGAATGGAATGGACTGGGCAACTCAGAAGTATGTGTGATGGTATTGGTTCAATTCTCTCCCAGTCTCCAATCCAATTGATTGCTGTTGTAGGTAGATCAGCCTATCAGGTGTTTCAGCTCTGACGAAGGTGACAACCACCGATAAATCTCCATCGATTTGAACTATTCCTCCTTTCCCACATTCACACCAAGCATTCGGGATAGCTCTTCAGTGGTAGAGTTATGAAAGTCTTATCAAGAATTTGTGTGGCTTGAAGTGTGTGGAAGCACTGATTATTCAACCAATCAGATCGCTTAATTGATGAATTGCTCATTCGGAGCTCCTCGGGGGAGTTTTCATGTCAACTGTCTAAACACTTGTAAGCAGTTAAGATTTGCTCAGCACACTACCGATTTGCTCAGTACACTAATGTGTGTGTCCATATGATTAACTGGCTGAAAAGTGTGACTTGAAAAATCAGATTAAGAGGATTTAAATCCTTAATTGGATGACATCTATTGATTGTTTGCTGTGCTCTAGGTCATTAATGCAGCTTCGCTCCAAGGACTTGAAGAAGTTTGAAAAACTCGCACAGGTTTGTGGCTACACTTTTTTCATCTCCAACTTTTAACAAAACCCAGATTGATTGTCTGTGATATCATTATTAGAACATTACCAATTCATCAGCTTGCAACACTTATGAATTGAATTCATACCTAATCTAAATAGAGACTAAGTATTTGGATAAATAGTGGCATGCTTTCAATGAATTGTGCAAATATAATTTCAGTTTGTAAATATTGAATAACTCTTCTGATTAATTTATCTCCTAAGAATATTTGTAATGCAGATTAGAGATAATTACTTCATACATTTTCCACACATAAATCATTCCCTATATTTTCTGAAGACAAGAAATACTGGTATAATAAATGAGTATAAATTGGTAAGCATAGACATGTACAGTATATTCGTCCTAATTGGTTTATACATATAATATGAATGTATTGTTACAAAATCATCAATTATTGATTTAGCAACTCTAAAATTGGTTGGTTGATTGATTTGTGGTTTAAAGCCACTTTCAAGCTTTTTTCACTCACATCATGGCTTACATGCATATGTACTGCTTGTACTAGTCTGGATTTCCACCAGTTTTTATAGTGATAGCTCACTTGGAATATCAAGCCACAGATAGAACATAGTTACCCCACACAGACACAGTATACTGATTCCGAGCCAATCAGTCCTTGTTTTATCCTTGAGCGCCAAGCTGGGGAACAACAAGAACCATTTTCGATGTCTTGTGTGCAACTCTAAAAGGCACTACAGATATGTATCCTTCAGTAAAATACTAATTTACATGTACTAGCTGATTATTTATTCATCCTGACTAATGAGAGATAATTGGGTATCATAAATTAAGCAAAACACACACATATGGAATTAAATTTGTATTGAACATAAGCATATGGCAGATGTAACGAGTAACCTTTAAAAGTATAAATAGAACCATTATTTTTACAGGTCCTCAAACAATGACACCCATTTTTCAATAGAATACAACAGAATACATATACAAGAATTCCATACTTTGTCAATTTTACTTGAGCTCAGATGAACAATTTTATAGATCTGTGTTTTTACCAATTTTACTTAAAATGCTTGTTCTGTACATGGAAGTATCCATGGCTGGATTTTGACTTTAAATGAGTACAATTTATGTTTTTGTCTGACTAGTTATGCGTGCAATAGTAACGTATGCATCGTAAGGTATGCATCAAAATGAATGTAAAATGCATATTAATCAAAGTTTTGTAGAAATGAAATTCATTGATAGCTAACATTACTGTACGTATCTACACCCTGATGGCAATGTATTCAGACCTACAATTAGTTGCATATCAAAGGTATAATTCAGCAGTAACGTATGTATTGAACAAAATTCATGCTACCAATCATGCTTGATATTTCACCTGTACATCCGTAAGGAGGCACATCTTAGGTCACAGGCCTGTGATAGTAAATGCACATAGGGCGACATGTTTTAATAGTACTAAAGGTGTATCTTATAAACAAGTAGAAACATGCCTCTATTGGCAGGAATGCCACGAGTAATGTATGTATTTATTCTGCAGCTGGTGACATTTTATGGAACAATGAAACATATAGAAATATATGGTTGAAACGTACCATATTTAAATTAAATGAACATCTGATATTGTACTTTGATATAATACTCACCCAAACTGTAGCAGCTAGTTTTTATTATCAGTAATTCAGAGTTAATTCAGAGTTGAATACAGAAAATTACAGGTAAACGTAGGTATATTTCAGGTGTTTAGACAATGACTAAAGTACTAAGAATTGTTCTTATCAAGAAATTTTAAAAAAGAAATTCTTCTTGAATTCGCTGCATAAGTACAACTACAATAGATTTATTTTTCATAGCACAAACAATCAATTGAAAACAGCATGCAATAAAAACGTATTGAAGTGTACTATAGGTATTACATACGTGTCAATCTAAAGAATATCACTCAGATATGGTGATCAGCGTTTATCAGCAGTAGCAGATGAAGGACTAGTTCCCTACCAATGTTACACAAAACGACTATGTGTAGCATAGGTATGGGACCAGTTTGTATACCCTTCTTACCTCAACGTCTCTTATTACACCAAAGAGTTCCAAAATGCTGCTTCTGATCCCCCCCCCAAAATGTGTTGAGTACAGAAACATACTCCTCTGTAAACTCGACTTCGTGCTCACTTGAGCATGTACTCACAGATTTCATAATCACTAACTCAAGTGAGTACGTACTCAAGGATTTGAGTATTAATTTGAGATAATTCTATTGTTAGTTATACCATATTGCGGGTTTGTTATTATGTAAAATAATTGGAAAGATATTTGAATGAGTTTGACACAATAATTTTTTATTGCCAGATTGTTGGTACATATATGTATTTAGCATGTTCAAATGTTTTGTTCAGCTTTTGATTATATATGTTTTTCATTTCCTATTGTCCAACCTCAGATAGAATCATTGACATTGTTTTATGTTCAGCCTCCATGACTTATTGGTTAGAGCATCAGCCGGGAGAGTGGCAGGTGGAGGCAAGTGGCGTGAGTCATTGCCTCGTCATACCAAAAGACTTTTAAAGATGGTACTTGTTGTTCCCCTGCTTGGTGCTCAGCATTAAGTGAGTAAAGTGAAGACTGGTCGGCTCAGAGTCAGTCAGTACTGTTTCTGATCATCGCGTATGGGTCAAAGATTCCAGCTGTGACGTAAAACAATAATTAACGCAAAATGTTTCTGAGTGAATATTCCTGTTCTGTGGCAGGATATTCTGTGAACTAGCACCACCAGCCAATGGAAATCAGGCCTAGTACAAACAGAGCACGTGCACACAAAACATGACAGCCATGATACGAGCGAAAGGGTCTTGATATAAGCTGCTCTCAACCCCAATTCAACCAACAATCACATTTCAGTACAGAGGATTTACATCAGTATAGCCTGAGTTGAACATGTCTAGGTGGGTCTGGCCTCGTAGTCAGCCTTTCACAGTGGTCTGGCTTCAGGACAGAACATTCACATTTGTCTGGATTTAAATTAAAGTATTTATCTTGGTCTGTCTCTAGAATAAAACATTCAGTATTGGTCTGGACAATTGAAAACATTTATATTGATCTGCATATGAGTTTGGTTTAAAAATTGTCCAACTAAATACAGAAAATACATGAATATCGTAAGTAATAATCTATTAAAATATATTTAATTTGGTATTAATTCTCTGATTTACTGGAGTAATCTATCACATTAACACAAGTGTCGTAAACTCTGTTTAATGGCCAATTTAAGAAAATATTGAAACATCAATTGCATACTTGATTCTCAGTCGGAATTAAAGTCTGACTTGATTATCACATCGCAGTGACGTGAATCCATGATTTGTACTTGTGTATTACAGGGAAATAAATCAATGTCTGAGAGCCGTCTCCCACTGGTTCAGCCGATGTAGCTGGTAGAAGACTTGTAATACACTACAGGTGTTGTGGAACTACATCACACTGCTCTGACATGGAACTCCACTGCTTTCTCATAATTCACATTGTGCCAACAACCAAAAACAATAATCATTAGGTACCCTGTCATTATATTACCAGGTGTGATTGCTATGATTAACTTGGTTCTCCCCTACGGAGGCAGACACTGGGCTACCTATTGGGGTAGTGTTAGCAAGTGTAGCTGGGTATGATATAAGAGGCTCCTGCTGGTCTTGACCAGCTCTCCAGCCCTATGCTGTGAGACACATGCGTCCCAAGGAGGGACCAGTCTGCCGAAATCAGCTAAGCTGGAAGGCGACTGTCAAAGCAGTAAACCCCACCACCACCACTTGACCAGCAGGGTTGCCCCTTTGGCTGAGTCAATTACTGTAGGCATTGGTCTCACAACCCCAGCATTGCCATGTTCCTCTAGCTGTTACATAAGTCTTATTAACAACTGTATCCTTTATTATTGTAATTCTGACTTGTCATATAATGACGTGGAGGTCATACGTTGTTGTTATGTTCTAGGGCAGATGTCAAAGGTCAAGGATATCAAAAATATTTGATTATGTTCTAGGGTAGATGTCAAAGGTCAAGGTTATCAAAAATATTTGATTATGTTCTAGGGTAGATGTCAAAGGTCACAACAATTGTCCAAGATATAATAGTTGCTACATTTATTACCAAATTCATTTTGGAAAACTGTTGATAGGATATTTGCATTTTCTTCAAAAAGGTCATTGTCATTGTCAAAGTTACCTTGGTATGTAAAATAAGTGAATGTATATTATGACATGTTCGTTATTGATTAAAAGGCATACAATCACAAATTAAATTGTCGTTTTGGACCGAATTAGCATTAAAAATGCAAAGTACATACACTTAGCATACATATAATCACCTTTGTACCTTCAAAAATCGTTTCACCTCTGTAGGATAGGTAAAATTCCATTGCAGTTTACATTTCTGATAAAACCCAAATAATCAGTTCGTAATGTACTGTAATATCTCAATTTTCTATAGTCTAATAAACTAAGAGGGATAACTCTAATAATTGAACACAGTCAAAATAACCTGTCATGACCACTGGTACCAAGAAAGCTATATAAAATATAAATATTAAAAAATAATAAAATGTGAAATATTGAAAACCAGTGGGATATGTGGGAAAATGTAGCTGGTTACCCAATATACTTGTGTAGACACATCAAATGTACATACTTTCATGTAAAAATATGTTTGATCATGAAATATGTCAACAAACCAGTGAGTGTATCCCTTTAATACTTCAGAAACAAGGACAGAGTATTTCATGATCATGTTGACAAGTCAAAGTCAAGGTCATTTTATTTCCATTGATTAAAACTGCTAAAGAATGATACATGTAGCATGTAAAATGGTATCATACAGCCCAAATAATTGGCCATAGTTAGCTTATATTACCAACTGATGTCATAAGGTTCAACCTAATATAGGTCCAACAATCAACATTCTACTACAGTAGCTAATAGCATCATAAAACTGATATGTATTTACCACAGTACACATATTTTGTTTTGTTATACTGAGACTATTGTTACTGTATCAGCTGGTATATTGAAATATTGATATATTTTATCTGCAATCTTGAATATTAATTTATGAATACATTTCAAATAAATAGTAATTATCCTTAATATTTGTTATGCATTCATCAACTAATATATCAGTGTGTTTGATGACACTTATTTTAACAGTAAGGCCATAGTTATTTGATTCCCTGGTTTACGGATCTGCAGACCTGATATTTTCCACTTTGGAAAATAAAAATAAATACTTTTATTATATTCCACCGACAGTGTACTAGCGTTTAGAAAATTATAATAATAAACAGTGAAGGAATGTATCATTTAAACCATTAATGGACATGAACAAAGACCAACAGGCAATGGTTGACACAAAATTAAAGCCAATTTCATTTCTTACTGGTAAATATATAACAAAGTTTCATTCATCATAATTAATGCTATTGACAAGCAGTACTTTTAAGATAACTGTGCATATATCAACTGATATATTCATAATCTCCAATTATTATTATTTTTCTATTGGACCCGACCGACTGGCCAAAATATCAAATTATATCTATTTATATTTTCAATGGCCCAAGGCAAAATTATCTCAGAAAAATCTGTATACCAGGGAATCAAATAACTATGGCCTAATAAGAAGCATTGTATGTAATATACTATCATAATCTGAATTTTTATTAATAATACAGTTATATTGAATAGTTTTCAAATTAACAGAGTATACTGTCATAACAAAATATTCCATGCAATGTTGGAATATTAAATATCTCATTATTTATTAATATATTTCTAAACTAGTTTAGTTTCAGCTAATTGATAAAAGTAATATATAACAATTAAGGTTTCATGAATACTATTAAATATATGATAAATATTGTAATTATTTGGTGACAGATTGTCAATAATTTGTGCAATCTTGTAATCTGATTTTTCACATTTCCTAATTTGAAACATTCAGAATGCAAATATGTTCAAGATCTTAAGTTGTATTTGTACAAAATAAAAAATGAAATCTACAATGAGGCCCACTCTCTGTATGCACGATGTAAACATGGAATGTTATTGTTAGTCATTGTTAAACAATAGAAACTACAATTATTATAATACTACAATACTTTTGTGAAGCCTCAGGATTATTTCACAGCTAGGTTACTTCATGGCTGTGTGGAATATTAACCCTCAAACTTCTCTATATTAATATCACCAACAGCAATATATATATATATAATTTTTTTTTCCATTGGAGGTACTACACTTGTGAATGACAATGACATGATCAAGTTAATAAAAATATAAGGATGTTTTCTTTCAATTTTCACTGGTTTCCTCTCAGTGTCATTTACGCTCTGTTGGTGTTCGTTCACTTACACTGAAGCTAACAGTGAAACATAACAGATGGTGTGAACAGGGTAATGCCATTATAAAAGACATATCTGTTCAATATCCAAAAGGATTAATGATTTACCAACTAGCGCTGCAAGCATGTCCTGGTGCATGGAAGCACTTGCCCTATATAAATCTATTTATTATTATTATTATTATTATTATTATAATGCAATATGTTTTGTGATCTCACAGTGAGAACTCATTCTTCATCATTATCAGGTGGAATGTATTGATCAGACAGTGTCTATGGATTTCCATGTGGTCTGCAAAAATACAGATATCTGTTAACCTTTCCGTGCTAGAGGCACTGCAAGGTGCCGTGTTAACTAATGATTGGGATTAATTGGTGTTTAAGTACTGGTGACTGGGCTGATATTTGAAGTTCATGTTGTGAATTAACTTTTCTATCTGCTTATACTTCAGCCCAAATGCCAGTGAATGGCAATCTGTAGTTCAAGCTGCAGAAAAATAAAGTGCTACATTGATGCAGACCTTGTTGGAAGAAAAACTATATCTCAAAGCCAAGATACATAGAGAATACTAAACAAGCAACAGCCCATTAGATAACATCTTCTTATGAATTGAACCTGACAGAAACATGAGACAACATTATGTTTTTTTACATATTTATTTAAATATTTTAGACTTGACATTAATATATGTTCACTACCTAAGTGTTAAACTACCTAAGTGTTAAACTACATAAGTGTTAAACTATGTATTCTGAAATAATCCAATGAGCGTGTATATTTTACACATGATAATTTAAATTAACATGTTTATAGTTTCAATTAACATGTTTATAGTAGTCTGTGTCACACCTTGTTCTCACCCAAATACTCCTATTCAAAATAATTCCCTAGATCAGATAAGCAAGTCTAGATTTACTGTAGAACAAGGTCTGTGCAAAGAGGGTAAAGAATTTCAGCTGCCCCTTTCATATAAATATAATACCAATCAATATAATTTAAAATATTCACTTTCGCCCTCAGAGACTATGGATAGTCTAATATTTATAGATACCGATCGTTGTGTCAGGGTGAAAGATTCCCCCTGCGATGTAAAACAATAACTCACTAAAGACAATGATGTTGAATACCAATATCTTGTTTTCCAGTAAAATGCCATATATATAAAAACCCATATACAAGTTTTTAAAGAAAACCCACATTTTTATCTTATTTGTTCTTATTTGTGACGACAATGTATTGTACCTGTGGGAACAATATATTCAAAAGATATGATGATAGAATCTTGTATAGAGAAAACATACATTAATAATTAGAGAAGCTGGACCCAGATGGCTCATACATACTGGCCTTTGAACACCCAGCATACAACCAGGCCATTCCTAAAAACATATCGTATGTTTGACAAGAAAACTATGAGTGGATATTTCTTGTTTGATGTTGGGGAAACCATCATGGAAAGGACAACTATTGAATCTCTGAGGTGGTTGTTGAGAAATCTCTGATATATATTGCTTTTCTAATCATCATTGCATGCAATCATTCATACATGCACAAGCTTTGAAGTTGTGGTGAAATATACTTGTAGCATCATTGAGTGCATATTGCTACCAAGCATGCTTTGCTCTTATTGCATGCATGTAACAAACATTATTTCCATTTTATGTATCACATGTGGTCATATATTTCTGCAAATATTTTATTTTTGAATGCTATTTTTGAGGAGATGTGTTGTAAAATGTTGAATTTGTATTTATTTTCCATCTGATTTTCACGTACTTTGAAATTTGCACTATCTTGAACTTTATTACCTGGGGAAATTAATTCAAGGCTGACTGAAAATTATAATAGGTTTCCTGAACAGCAGGGTTATCATTTACTATTGTATGCAATTCTGTAACGATATGAAATAGCCGTAATATTGGCAGATATAATGTTACGTGGAAAGTGATATAATGTTTCTATATTTGTAATACGCAGAATTTGTCAATTAATTAATTTCTGTAAGAATGATGTGCGGCATCAAGCAATTTACTATGAAGAACTTATGTTAATGTGTATATTTCCCATACCTACATGTGATATAATAACCGGCTATGATTGATGTGAAACTTTAGATATAATGGTACTGGGTAGATGTTTATAATGTTATTGTCACAAATGCATGCTATTGGCCTGGATCATTTTTATTCTAAAGCAATTAAATGAATGAATGCCTCACAGCCAGCTAATGCAATTTTACTGGGAACTGTTCTGAATTGAAAACTTTCAAAGTAAGACCGTATAACATTAATTTCTGCTTTCTTTTCTTTTCATATCATGCTTGACAAGCTTTAGCATGTTTTTTTCTTCTTTGCATAGTGAAATCAGTTTATGCTGGTGCTGTTATGGAACAGCAGGTAGTTTGAAAGTTGCTAATCAGTAGTATAATAGCAGATCATTGAAATACAGAATTGATCCTGAAATGATTTATCTGAATATTTTACTATTTGATGTTAAATATCATCACAGCCACTTGGAACATTCAACTACTGTGAGACACATCTGCTGTGTTATCCTGGCTTGTCATCATATATTTATGGCTGAGGTGGAACTCAAAAGAGGTTTTGAGGAGTTTATGATTTTATTTTTTAAACTGGGGTTTATAGATGCTTTCAACATTCTTTCACATATCACAGCTTTGGGCAGGAGGAAAGCCTCAACATCTGTAGCACTGAATGTTGCAGTAAACCTGTGAGCACCGGCTGGTACGGACAGACCTAAGGATGATAACTGCATTGTCACGGTACAGACAGTGCATCCTATCACGATCGCATCAGAAAAGTAACTTTTGCGAACATTGATGCCAGGCTCCTGTGATGGGATTTGAACCAGGGGCCTTTGGCTCCAATGTCCAAATGTTCTACCATTGTACTACCACCCACCTAAAGTTTATGACTATGTCATGAAGCTGTTTAATGTAATTAATAATTATGATGATGTGATAATAATGATGATGATGATGATGATGATGATGGTGGTGATGGTGGTGATGGTGATGGTGATGGTGATGAAGAGAATGGAGTCATATGTATAGTAGGATAAGTTATTGATGTCTTTTGAGACAAACAGTAAACCAAAATAATGATTGTCAAATAACACAAACCATACATATGTATTTTTAGACTGAAATGTTTTGTTTCTTGTTGGAATACACAAGTACATTCTTGTTGATCTCTGTCTATGCTGTAATGGTGGCAACTTGTTCCACAAAAGGTCTTCCCCTTCCAAGCAGACAATTTTCTGGTAAAAATGACGTGAATATCTGCAGCAGTCAAAGGAAGCAATTCTTGACCTGAATGCTTCAAATTTCCAAAGTGCAAAATTGTGTACATAGGTACTTTTGAAAAAATCCTGATGCACTGGCCTGGCTTTTTGATTTACCACTAGATGTACTAAAGTTAATATACCACATCGATCAGGCATTGGCACGAAAAGAAATTCAGCATGTCTGTGGCACCAGAGCTCTGGCACAAACCAATGTTCAGGGTCCTGTACCACTGGACAATCTTAGCAATACAAGAGCCATTACAATTGGAACTGTTTAGTATTCCATCGGTCTATGTCTGGTTTGGTTAGTTGAACAGGGGTTTAGATCTGCTATCAAGATTCTTTCACTCATATCACAGCTTGCATGTTGTGTATGCATATGCCCTGCTTGTATTAGGCCAGATTTCTAGTGGCATGATGCTAGCTCACAGAATAGCTTCCTGCAGTTAGAACATGGATACCCACATATTATTAACTGCCTCCAAGTGAACCGGTCCTTGATTTACTCCAATAAAACTGAGCACTAGGTTAGGGGACAACAATACCATCTTTAATGTCTGTTAATAAGGCATGGCTTTGGGCTCTAACTATGTGCCTCACCCTACTACTTTCCAGGCTGACACTGTAACCACTGTGCCACAGAGGTGGTGTCTACATGTATGTCTGAGGACCTGTGGAGATCTGCAACACTGCAACACCATTACTCACACCATTGGCCACACCAGTATTCACACCGTCAGTTACACTACACAACTGGTCACACCATTAGTATAGCAAAACAATCTCTGCGAATGTGATTTTACCCAATATTGAGAATATCCTGATGACATTGAAAAGTCGTACTGGACATGTTTGGTTAGGTTTCTGATGGAGAATTCCAGCCCGGTAGTCAGGAAACACAGATATTGTAGGACCCACACCAATCTGAGTTGAAGCATCTTCCAGCAAATGGATTCATTGGTGAAATACCTAATGGTAGAAAGAGATCTCCCAATGTACCATGCAGTTAACACTAAATTCGTAGTCAGAGAAGAAAAGATTGTTCAATTATAAATTACTATAGTTAATTGGAAATATTTTGATGGATTCAATGAGTTTCTTTGGCATTACTTTATGGAATTTTAAAGTACTTTGTAAAATAATATTAATATATATTTAATATTAGATTAATCAGCATCTAAGAACATTTCAAATAAACAGTGGATATACTTATATTTCTTTTAAAATTTTCCCAATTTCATGTTATGTCCACTTACATGTATGTTCTTAAAATATTAATTCTTTAATTTATTTGATTATTATTCAAATCATAGTAATGTGTACACTTTTCATCACCAAACTGGAATTGACTTTCATTCATCAATATTAAAATTTTATCATGCACAAAAATAGTGTTTTTTGTAGCAGGTACAAGCTTCAGGCCTCCTACTATTTAATTAAAGAACTCATCAGTAATACTATTTAGAGCTTCTATACATACGTCATTGGAAGTACGCTAATTCATTAAACTTTTATACATACCACCTACAGACCTTTCATCGCGCATGTCTTTTTTTTATTAGCATTTGAGTGTACTCTTCTTCCTACCATTACCACTAATATTAATAATTAATTCAATTTATTTTTTATATATATATATACACAGTATAGTAGATAATAGTACATGGAGACTATAAATAGAGATAAAACTGATACAATTGAATTCTTGCTAAAAAAATTAATAAAAAATCATCCTTCATTCAGATAAAGTTACTTGTATTTCTGGATGTATTTCATACTGGAGACATGGCCTATCTTTGAACCTAGAATATTTAGTGAGATTTTATTTATTTTTTAACAATTATTCGCTTAAATGAACTTCACATAGCAGTACACATAATAGCAGTATACTTAATGTCACCTGAATTCATGAGTTTGGAGATCAATTCATTTAAAATTTAGAATTGTGCAAGTAGATGTATGAACAGATGGGATGATATATCTCAATACTAATAAAAAATAAAAAATAAAAATTATAATACACTTTTTTGCATGTAATTCATTTTAAAGTTATTCTTTGTAAATTGAATAAACATTCGCTGCGGGCTTATTAATTTAATGGATTTTCAAGGCTGTAGGTAATCACTGAAGTTAGTGAAGCAGAGATAAGAAGATCTCAGTATTGGACATAGCATTATCCTGGGACAAGGGCGACCCTTTTGAGTGTTGTGGATTATGTTGAATGGTGAATGTTGTATTGAGTGGTGAGGATTGTGTCAGGTAATGAACGTTGTGTCGAGTCGTGAAGGTTGTGGCAAGTGGTGATGGTTGTGTCAAGTGATGAGGATTGTTTCGAGTGGTGAGGTTTGTGTCAGGAATACCCAACTCCACCAGTTGTAGAATCAGTCAATCAGTAAATGCCATAGCATGCTCTCTGCAGTCATCATTGGCAGCCAATAGCCTGTTTTGAATATCAATGCTGTGGACCTTTTGTCTCCAAGCCCATACAAAGCCCGCAATATCCAACTTCAATCATCATGGCTTTGTGTGGCGATTCTCTTAAGCATATGTTGGGATGCACTTCACATTAAACGTATTGGTTCTTCAAACGACATCTCTAGGAGCATAATTGAAAGTCTGTGTCCACCCGAGCCAAACCTCCCCGAGATAAGCAGAAATATTGATACAACTAAATGTATCTGCGCTCTGCTGATTGACGTGCAATTGATTATATTTACAGTGAGGATTTGTCATAATTGACGAATTAATCCAATCTTGAACATCCATCATGCCTGACAGGCGTTTTCATTCATGGACACTGTTTCAGATCGTTGCAATTGGCAAACAGGTGACGTGAAATGCGCACACAGAAACACGTAACGATCGCGACACGTTTATGATCACGTGTGAAAGGAAAGCTTGATCACGACAATTTCAAAGGAGCTAATTTAGTCGCAATGCTATATTTTCGTATTGACGTTTTGATTTCGTAACAAGTAAATTCCATTTTGATTAGCGCTCCCTGCCTCACCTGCATTTGTGCCAAAGCATACCGTAACCCTCTAACTTCTACAAACATTATTATGATATTGTTTCCATCACCTCTTACCTGCTGTCTGTACTTCCCGTATTCCTGAAGATTACAACACTAAGCGATGGCTTAATATCTTCATACTTGAGCTGCAGCGGTGTTAATGTAGTGATTGCAGCTAACTGACTGATTTAGGGTTAAACCATGAGTATTGATTAACAGCTTTATAATGAGATTGATTAAGGAGGTGAAATGCGCTTGAAAGATTTCCATAAAAAGTTTGTGGGGAAGACCTAGTGACTTGAGAAAGCCAATCCCAGGGATAAAAACTTTGATTGAGTTGTAATTGTGGGTTTTGCAGGTGAGTGCCATACATTAAAACTCAGCATTCTGAAAGTGTTCGGAGATTTTCCATACCACTTACAGTAATCTTAAATTGAATCTACTTGTACTTTCCATTTAATTTCATCCAAAGTCACAGCACTTAAGCAATATTAGATTGCTCCCATTGTACAAATGAAATCAGGTAAATCGTCCACGATTAATAAAGTTATTTTATGAAATGGTTAATGTTCATTCCATGATACCAAGAACATGATTGTCTAAGTATTTAATAAAGTATAATGTCAGTTCAAGCTCCTGTTACTTTTGTTATCCTGTTTCAATCTTTTGATGACAATTTGTATTTCTATATTAAATAATAATAATGTTCAATATTTCTTTTTCCCCCTCCAAACTGGAACCACCTTGAACACTGTTTTGTACATGAGAATCAAAAGTTATCTAAGTGTAATACAGTAGTTTTTGTTTATTCACATGACTGAAATGTCTGAAATTATTATAATTAAAATATTTTTATTACATCTATTTACTGCCATTACTACAATCAAATGCTAATATATTTTCTTGAAACAACAGAAAACTGTAATTTGCAGTTGTACAAGTTATTCAAATTATTTTATCAAATTGAGTTACTCCAGAAAGTTTTTTAAAGTTGACACGTGTGTGATTTAAAGTTTGAATGGCTAATACTTATCTTCATCCACACCTCGTCATCAAGTTGGTCTGTAATCGGAATGAGAATCATGACAGCCTTATTTGATTATTTACGCTGAGGACCTGTGACGACACAGATACTAACTTTAAATCACAGTTTTTTAATTCAAGGCATGTACTATTGTCAGAAGATGTTGTTGCCTGCACAATCTTGCCACTCCATCAATTAATGTGTCAATCAAAATTATTTGACATAATTTAATTCCTAGTTTGACCAAAATGACAAAATGGAGGAATTGAATTCACTTTTAAGACACACCGCTCCCTCTCCTTTCCAAACCCTGAGGCTCAGCACACTTCAAATTATCAATGTGCTGAATGTGGCAGCAAATTGGCTGGAAACTCACTCAAAGTTGGCTGCAAAGTTGGCTGCAAGTTAGCTGATCGATAAGGTTAAGATTGAATTTTAGTGCTGAATTCAAATGACTTTCAAATGTCTTTTTTTTTCTCACACTTGTCTGATTGTCATACATAGGTTTGCATCAGGTACATTGAAGGGAAGACAACTCCTACAAGTATTTTTCACTGTGTGTCGGCACGCTTGTGTTCTGTACCATCAGGTGTATATCACGCTTCTTACAAAACGAGCACGGAAAAACTTTTTTCACGTCAGTATTGGACATGTTCCAGTCTCAAGAAAGGCCAAGTTTTCTAAACACATGCCAGTTTGTATTTGAGGCCTTTTCTCAAGTGGTTATATGGCCAGGGTTCTTGCACTAAAGATCTAGAGCAGAACACTTTCCCTGCTATTTTATTGATTTATGTAATAGTATTTTTATAATTTGTCTCTTGTGTTTTTGATAAGCAACATTAGTACAGATGTCTATAGGAGGACTGGTTTACTTCACATTAGTGGGTCTGATATAAGTTATTTTTGAAAGCCAACTAATATCTGTTTTTGATGGAAACATATTATAGTCCATAAAGATGATTGATAAGCAAAAAAAATAAACTTACTTATGAATTGGAAGATTTTGGTTAAGATTGTCCTACACCAGAGGTAGGTCATTGGACATTGGAGAAAAAGGTTCCAAGTTCAAACACGCCTTGGGGACACCGGAAAAAGAGTTACCTTTTCTTTCCAATGAGATCAAGATAGCATGCACTATTCGTACTGTTGAAGTGTTGTTACCATCCTTAGTACATCTGTACCAACCAGAGTTGGCAGGTTTAAAGCAACATACAGTGCTACAGATGTTGCAAGTTTCCTCCTGTAAATTAACGTCTCAATATGAGTGAAATAATCTTGAAACTGGGTTTGAATCCATCATAAAACCCTTTTAACCCTCTGCATGCTGAAGGCAACTTGAGATGCCCTAAGGAGCAGTGGCTGTGCCTAATCCAGCAGGGAGAAGGTTAATAACAAATAAGATTGTACATATATTTATATTGATATGCAGTAAGTATCCTATATACTATCAGCATATATACTTACTTTATGACCAATTACATCACTGAACGATAAATTTCACATCAATTCTAATTATACATTTCCGAGAAACATTATGATCCTAAATATAAGACAATCATTGCAAATCCAATGCTGCAGAGATATCTGATAGTCATCATAACGTAAAATTGGCCACGATCCATTTCAGCAAGACGTGATTCCACTCCTTTGTACCACAGGTTAAATCTCAGTCAATTGCCTGCCCAGAAATCCTTACAGAAATGCTTCCACAAATTAAATCAGGGTGCCATTCTGGTCTTAAGTGTACAAGATGCCTAAAATACGAAAGCTTCAATCACTTAGTTCAGGAACCTTGGTATGAATAGACAGATTTTCCAGTCTTTGGGCCCATTTATAAAGATGTCATGCAATTTGCAATGTGATTGAAATGACAAATACCAAAATAATTCAACTGCCAATGAAAACAAGGTCAATGGCTTTTTTGTTTATCAAATCTTTTCAATTATGATATGTAATTAGCTAAATTATCTGTGCATAGCTTTGACAAAGTCATAACACAAGCCACATCCTATGCTGACCGTTTTCCAAGCAGGATGAGATTTGACCACGATAATTGTCGACACTGAATTAACGATCAATAAAAACAATTTTCCTTTTCCAAGGTCTTCGAAGGCCAAGCTTTAGATCAGAGAGAAAATCGGAAGAATCTTGTAATCTTGTGAGTACTTACACATCCAGTGTCCGAGTCAACTCTTGGATCAATGTTAGTTATAGAATTCCCCCCAAGAGAGGGTTATTACACCGCAGCCATAAAAACGGTCATTTTTATACCTCTTTCTTACCATGTTTGGACAGAAGGGAAATGGTATTACTGTGTGTAAGTACTCACAGCAGTCTTCAGTTGGACTCTTATGTGTTGTGGCAAAACTAATAGTTGTCAGTCTCGTCGTAAGGAATGGCAGAACACAAACAGAATTACATGTAAGACTCAAATTGACTGTTTAGTATGATGGCAGTTCCCATGTGTGCTCTACATTACCGCTGTCTTGCCAAAGAGTCAGAAGCGATACTTAGCTTGTAGAAGAACACAAGCAAGGAAAAATTATCATTGCTTCAGTGTATGATCAAGTGATCCATTGCTGTTGGTACAGACTCCACATCTCCATCGTTCCCCTCTACTTCACCAGCTCTACATAGATTTCCTTATGTCTTTCCACCTCCACAATACCATGGTACTCTATTAAGTACAAATGTACAAGTTGGGTCTTTGATGCAGAGATTAGCTGCAATGTTAAGGACCTGCATCCCACGTCCTACAATCACATAAGAAATGGAACTGCTAGACTGAGATCCAGTGGTACTAGACATCATACCCATTCCCGTTTGACAAACCAATTATAATTCTTGAGATATGTAATCAAAATGATAATTTGTGGTGTAGGCTGTCTGAAGATCCAGTGGTAATGTTGACTCCCACTCTGGGAATGAGATTGTCAATGAGACATGAGTTAATCAATACGAGATGAGATATGAGATAATCAACCCAAGATGAGACAATCAACATGAGACAAGACACAGGATACTTAAACCAGTGAGATACAAGTTAATCAACCCAAGATGAAACATGAGAAATTAATGTGACATGAGACACAAGACAATCAATGTGACATGAGACACAAGACAATCAATATGAAATGAGACACACTGTAGTCAACCAGAGATGAAACATAAAGCAATTAATGTGACATGAGACACAATATAATCAACCAGAGATGGGGCACAGTATTATCAATATGAGACAAGACAAGTAAATCAACCCAAGATAAGACACAAGATAATCAACATGAGACAAAGAATAAGATAATCAACCAGGGACGAGACATGAGACCCACAGATACCAGACCCACAGATACAAGACCCACAAGGACATTGGAGTAACCCCTTGGGAAGGTGGTGCTCATCCTTGTGTAATCACATTTAGAGATGGTGAGATTCTGGAAACACCAATGAAGAGGATCTTTTCTATGAAATGAAAGTTGACAGTTAACCAGACTACTTGGCCCATGTTCCTATGATATACTTGACCAAGCAGTAAATCCATTTGTCCTGCTAGTGTTAGTTAAACCTTCTCTAAGGGAATCCACACATCCAATGATTTGATGAACGTCCTTGGTGGCTGCCTGAGCACAGATCTAACAATAGCAATCTGGATGAACGGATCATGTGAATTCTCATGCATGAAAGGAAATACCCAGAGTTGTGAAGGAAATCGATGTAAGAGGTCTGAAATACTGTCTGTGTGTCTAACTTCCTTATTCCTCCACCAGAAGAATGTCTGTTTCTGTGTACACCATGCATTCTTGTACATGTTCCAGTAGTTTGTCTGTAGGTTTCTCTCAACATAAGTCTTGTGGGTTGTCTGTTTGTTACTATCCATAACTAGTCATGTTCATTATGCTGAGTATGTCAAGTGCAACAGTTGACGGACAGTTTAATGATATACATGTACATGGATACAGATGTGGTAAAACACATTACAGTATCCAAAGATCTGTGTCATGTCTTGTCAATCTGCAATGTGATCATGGGAAATGCTAATTTTCTATGAATTTACTAGTAGTATTGGTGCCAATTGCTTCCTGAATTTGTCAGTGAACTGGAAAGGTATGTACATTTACATTACAAATACTATAGTGGTATTAGGTCAACCATTTAGGTAATGATTTAGATCATTTATCTAACAAGTTGGAGGTACATTTTGATGATGACAAGTTGGCAATTAGTTCAATGCTCGTAATCACTTGTATATTGTGGGATTTTCTCTAATTATGGCTAAAAGCCATATATCTTTTGTTACATTAGAATTCTTTGTAGCTAAATTTAGCTAATGGGATAATGACATTGTACTGTACTGACCAGCATGTATTTTCATCAGTTACAAATGTCTGGTTCAGCCTGTATAGACATCGGTCATTGCTACCAGCTTGACAATTTACAGTAGTAATCCTCTTGTGTGTTAGCCATGGAACCTTTTAATGCTGATCAGTATTCATTAAATTCTGCCTACATTTAATTTGATCCAAATATATATGTAGATATTTTGAGGTATCGAGTGTTTTCTTATTAATACCATATTCTAAAGAAGTAGTGCATATGTATATAAAAAGGCTTGTTTGGTCTATAGATACATACGGAGAATGTTAATTACATGAGGTATGGATGTGCTCTATGTTATACTGTTCCCCACCAGTGGTAGTATAGCAATCTTCTTGCAATCAGTCAACACTTCTTGCTTAGCGTACACTTTTTAACCCTCATTTCTCACCATTGCTGAAAGTACTAACAAAGTAGGCAGTGATTGGACAATATGTTGGTTATGTTTTGAAGACTTCCTTAAACTTAGAAAATAATGCATACTTCTTGTAAATTCATACGAGTGTTCCAATCTTTGTTGACTTGAACAACTTGACATTTCCAAACACAATTAACCCCAGGTCTAGGGCATGCTTTTGCATCTGGGAAATCTTCACAGTTCTATTCCGACTAATTGAACGTATGTACTTAGTTGTCAAAGGCAACTGTTATTGGAAATTTATTAGCGTTACTGTTTATCTTTTGGCTACCATTGGCTAATGCCATGCTGGTCCACATCTCTCTCCCACCACAGTCGCAAAATCAATGCTTTTCTTTCAATGCTATTTAGTAACACATTTCCACTTTCCATTTCTAAATTATTGATAAATCTTTATGAAGTTCACATATGGTTTTAGGCAGAGAAATATAACTTTGTAAAGAGTTTTCTGAAGAGCAAGAGACTTTTATCAACACAGACGGCATATATTTGTGATCACTCTGAACATGGTTAAGATTCAACATTTAATTTTGACTGTTTACGAAAGTGTCAACAATTGGAATTGGGATAATTAAATCTAATTAGTTAATCTGTAGCTCGGTGTTTATTTTGGTCTGGAGTTGAAGTTGGTACTTGGCTCGTCATGCATGGCAAACACGCCTTCCTCTTTATCCTCTGCTTCCTGGACTGGATTAGAAAAGCCATTTCTCTGAGTGATCCTAAGATCCCAGTACAAAGCCTACAGATCTCCCCATCTTCTGCTGGGCCGAGGGCCACAACATCTGCAGACTCCTGGTGGAAAGCAACATCAGAATGTAGATCATTGCATTACCTAGAATGTCCCTTACTTAGCCATACCTTACTTAACCTTTCCCCACACGATCAATCATGAGCATTACTATGTAGGGCAACACCAGATGCCCCCAGCAGAGAGAAGGTTAACACTGTCTGCATGAAATCTTTTCATTATTGGTTTTTACAATGTTGAAGGAAATTCTGTCAACAATATAATTCACTCTGTTATATATTTTTGTTACAGATTTAGAAAATAGTTTTAAGATTTCTACAAACTAGCTCTTATTTTCTGTAATCTTACATGATTACATACAGAAATTGTCTTTTAGTCTTTTTTATTTCCTCAATAAATGGTATAGTATTTCAATTGATTTTAATACAGAATTCAATACCAGATCATATATCATTTTGGGGTTTCTTTTGCCACATCTGAAAGTCATCTTTTAGCAATACATGTAATTGGAATATTCATATTCCATTATGGTTCTTTTAAAAAAAAAAATCTATTATCCAAATAGCCAACTTTGAAATATTTTTATATAGGAAATTATACATTTACTTAAATATTATTGAATTGAAAGTGTAGAACAATGATTGAGTTTACACACAATAGAAGGCAGTGCAATAATGCTATATGTTCCCTCCTGTATTAAAACAGGCAGGGAATCACCAAGGAAATTAATCTGCCTGATAAACTATGAGTGATGTAGGTATTATCAGTTGGTCCCACTGTGAATAACATCTATAACTGCCATGTGAGTTTATGAAGTTCTTGGTACACTCTGAGTACACTCTGATTGCAGTCAGGCCCTGCTGTAATACAGAAGTAATTTCATTGTCCCCCATCCTGGTGGTATTTCTGATGTATGGAAGCAATATCAAGTCGACAGATTCACTGCAGATATTTCAAATGATGTGTCTTGATTTCATCATGGAGCTGAGGCATTGTCCCCGGTGGGAATGTCTGCCATGACATCAATGGTATTGTCCTCAGGGACGTGTGGTTTGTTGTGCATATTGATGCACAGCTCTGTGGCTGTTTCTTCTGAATGCAACCACAGAGCATGGCATCATTGCCCATGAGACAGAGGTAGAGGTCCAACAGGCACAGCTACATGTATATGCACGTGATAAACACCCGCCCATGAGACTCGGACACATGTCCATGAGACACACATCCATGAGACACAGACACAAGTCCATGAGACACAGCTGATGCAGGTGCACATCCATGAGACACAGTCACACATCCAGGAGAAAAACACATGTCCATGAGACAGAGACACATGTCCATGACACAGCACCTCATTCATTCCTACCCAGTCAGCAAGGAACAACTTCCTTTTTAAGGTGGGTTTCTATTAGGCTTACAGCAGGCAGGAATAGCATTTAATTGTGTTGATCTGCGATAATGTCCAGGTTTTATCGGCACAGTGAGAAGGTTTTATTACTTGAATTACTTTTTCAATATTGTGGTCTAATGTTGATACATTGCTGGTATGGGTTTGTGGCTATTGTCCTGGTGTGTTATCAAATATTCTACTGGAAAGTGGACAGATTGCATTCCTGGTGACTTTCAGATTTATTTTGTCATTTTTATTTAATGTATGGTATTGATTGCTAGAATATTTCTTACAGTATATTTTGCAGTTGTTTACAGAGAACTTTCTCATGAAAATACCCTACATGATTTTCTTGTGATTTTGATAACAAGTGAAATGCTTGGTTTTCAGTGAAATGTTTGAAGATCATCTTTGAGTAGAGTGAAATGTATTTGAAGACCATATTTAATTATATAGAAATGTTTTAGGACCATGGTTTATTGGCAATTAAATGTGTTACCAGTGAAGTGTTTAGGATCATCCTAGTCATACCCCGGGGCTAGTACACAGTAGTAAAACATGTTTCAACTGGTTGTATGCCATCACAATGAGTAATCGTGTACATGGGAGTCATCACGTTAGTGTCTAACAGTTGTTTTTTAATGACAATTAAATCAGCATGTTAGTCATGGAAGTTGTCACACAGCTTTCCACACCCATAACATCCAAGGCTATCTATTATGTATCTGATAACTGATACTCACATGATGACGTGCTGTGGTAGATCATACACGTGTGCTATACATTTCTTCACAATAAGAAGCAATATTTTTTAATGATAGAATAAAATACAATTTTTCTTACTGTCTTAGCTATTTTATGTCTACTTGTGAACAGATTTCAATTGATTTTCTTTCTTTAAAGTTGAACTATGCAATTCAGTGACATAGAAAAAAGGTTTAATGTGTCATTTATCCATGATTATTAACAAATATGTTTTAATGATTACATAATTTCTTTTTAAAAAAAGCCATTTTGAAAGCCATTCACAAATGAACATCTCTCATAGCCATTATCTTTTGAATGCCAATAGTTTAACTTTCTACACTGTACCATTTAAAACGATACTTCACAGAATGGTTATCACTGTTTAGTCCTGTTGAGCATCATTTACACAACTGACATTTTCCTTTGTTCCACCACAAGAAGTGCAAGCTGGATGTCATAGCCCTACACTGAGGCTGGTAGCAGTGTAGGCATGACTTGGCACCAGTGTGTATGCAGTGAGCAGTGTACTCCAGTGGTTAAAACATAATGGAAGGAATCAATAACCCATTGAAGGAATCACCAGATATCGGGCATGATCTCTACATTAGGAATTCATAAAGATTGTAGCTTCTAGACTGCCAATTGAAGGTCCTGTGAGTCTAGAGGTCCCAGATGAGTATTTCATAGACTGAAAGATCCAGATGGGAGTCTGGGATTCTGGTGTTCTCAGGTGGGAGTCCGGAAGTCTGGTGTTCTCAGGTGGGAGTCCTGTGTTCTCAGGTGGGAGTCTGGTGTTCTCAGGTGGGAGGAGTCTGGGAGTTTGTAGGCCCCAAGTGAGAGTCCAGGAAGTCTGGTGCTTCCCGGTGGGAGTCCAGGAGATTGTAGAACAACAGGGAAGGGAAAGCAACAAAAGAAGACCCTCAGGCTAGTCCTGAATCCGTGACGGTACCGGCTGTAATGACAGTGAACCGTGACAATCCGTGACATACCGTAATCTATACCACTCAACTATACATACTACCACAATGGGAAATGTTCAGTTGGATTATCATTGAATACACAGTTTGAAAGAACCAGATCAATAGGTTTAAAGAGGCAGTTACTGAAGTATAACGTTTATATGTTTTAATTTCTTCACAATGTTGATATTTCTCGGAACATGTTTCTTTCTGTGAGAAACTTAAACTAAGATGAATTTTGAAAATAATACTTTTAAGACTTATTAGAGCAGTGTGAAATGCAATATTTATATCAATCCGTATAACATAGATACTTATTTGTGTCACTAGTACAACAGATGGAACACATATATAACTATTAGTCATAATCAACCCTAATTGCCAGAACAATTACTATGATTATTACTTGTATATATGACAGACATTTGCAGACAGGAAATTATATAATTAACAATCCACACTGCTGGAGAGTAAGGCGTAACACACTGTCACAGTCTTGACATTGTTAATAGTCTCACAGACTCATCCATTCTTTAAAAAATAATTTGGATTTCATCAAGTGAAATAAAAAAGTATCTCCACCATGGCTGAAGTGCCGTTCAGCTAATGTCGTTCTTGCTTGAGGGAGCACTCTGCACTTGAAGTGGCAAACAGCCTATTAATTATATGGTTTCGGCAGAGATGGAAATCTGACTGCCTCACTTGGTGTCAACAGCTGATAATTGCCAACTGCCACCTGGAGAACACAGACAACTGCATTGCAGACAAATATCTCACATACTAGTATATCTCATGTATATCTCATTAATACCTCATCTTTAAACATGACAACAAAGGCAACGAGATAGTCATAGGGTATTTTAACCGTTATGCTTTACTTGCTGAAGCTGCAACGCTTCGACATACCACTTTACCCTCAAGTGCCACATTTCAGTCAGATGGTGCCATACTCAAGATAGATATTGTGGCGTTTGAAAAACTCTTCATGACGCATCCCAATATCTCTTATGAGATTATTCAGTCATTGTTAAAAAAAGTAGATTTATTACAGCAAAATATCCATTTTAATATCGCTTCGACATCTACAGAGAAGATACTCCATTTTTATAGAGAAAACCCAACATTGAGTTTGGATTTAAAACAATATGAAATAGCCTCCATCCTTGGTATGGTTCCTGAAACATTTTCACGAAATATACGTAAACTAGTAAAAGAAGGGAAGTTAGCTAAGGTAAGTACAGGCTATAAGATAATAGACAAGGAATAGTTATGGAACAGTATAGTACGTTAAAGTCACATTATAAATTTACAGATGAAGAAGCAGTCATATTAAGAAATTTACAGCCAAGAATGGAAGAACTTGCAGATATATTTATAGATGAATTTTATGATTATATTTGGGGTTTTGGAACTACCGCACAATTTCTTAAAAATAAAGACATCATCGCACACCATAGAAAGAAGATTAAAGAGTGGTTTATCAACCTCTTTTGTGGACACTATGATATGCCTTATTTTCTTCATCTCTATAAGATAGGTGAAGTACATGTAAAGATAGGGCTACCCACACACTATGTAAATGCAGCCTTTACTTTTGTACGTACTTTTGTCTTGCAGAGCATTGAAGATAACTTCATCAGTAAAACACAGCATGTCCAAGAGATAAAAGCTGTAGAAAAAATGATAGATATGAATTTAGATGTGCTTACCAGTTCTTATAGAGAAGAAGAACTCAGTAAGTTTCTTTCTCTTTCTAAATTTGAGAAAACTATTTTGACAGGGTTAAAGAAATTTAACTCATATATTAACTTTTTCCTAGCCAGTGCTTTAGCTTTAGTTGCATTTTTTGCAATAGGGCTTTTTGTTTATGATATTTACTTACTTTTTTTCTCAGACTTAGGCATAGAAAAAGGTATTTTAACTGTACTAGGAAGTTTGCTAGTCTTATGGGCAGCCATAGAACTTATCCATGAAGAGATAAACCATCTTCAGGGAAAATGGTTTTCTATAGTAGCATTTATTATGTTAGCGATGGCTGCACTCATTAGAAAG